>RJWM01024614.1:0-30390 GCA_004363535.1 Dasyprocta punctata | reverse complement strand
CAGCCCCTCCAGCATTTGTTGTTGGTTGATTTTTTAATCTTGGCCATTCTTTCTGGGGTGAGATGGAATCTCAGTGTTGTTTTAATTTGCATTTCCCAAATGACCATTGATGTTGAACATTTTTTCATATATTTATTTGCCATTTGTATTTCTTTGTCTGAGAAGTGTGTATTCATCTCAGATGCCCATTTTTGGATTGTGTCCTTGAATTTTAGGGGCCTGATTTTTTAAAATTCTTTATATGTTTTAGATAGAAGTCCTTTGTCTGATGGACAATTAGCTAAGATATTTTCCCAGTCGGTGGGTTTTATTTTCACTTTGCTGGAGATTTCCTTTGACATGCAAAAACTTTTTAGTAGGATGAGATCCCAGATGTTGATTCTGGGAAGTGTTTCCCGTGCAATCTGATTTTTGTTCATGAACTCTCTGCCTACTCCTATGTCATCGAGATTTTTACCTACTCTGTCTTCTAGTAAGTTTAGTGTCTCTGTTTTTATATTCAGATCTTTGATCCATTTTGACTTTATTTTAGTGCATGGTGATAGGCATGGATGTAGTTTTAGTTTACGGCATATAGAAAGCCAGTTTCTCCAGCACCATTTGTTAAAGAGGCTGTCTTTCTTCCAATGTACATGTTTGGCCCCTTTGTCAAAGATAAGTTGGCTAAGTGTGTTTGTAGTTGTGTCTGTATCTTCTAATCTATTGCATTGATCTTCAGGTCTGTTTTGATTCTAGTACCATGCTGATTTTATCACAGTAGCTTTGTAGTATAGTTTCAAGTCAGGGATTGTGATGCCTCCTGCCTTCCTTTTGTTGCCCAGAATTGCCTTTGCTATTCTAGGTCTTTTCTGGTTCCAGATGAATTTCAGGAATGCTTTCTTTAGCTCTGTGAGGTAGGAATTTCTAATGCAACTCTCACAGTGAATCTGACATGTAGTCTGGGAAATAACTGTAACCTCCACATCTCAGCTGAAAAATTGAATAATAGCAATAATATAATTGACAAAGAGCCTAGTTCTTATGAATCATGGAACCTGACATAGGGTCATTATTATCCTAGAGACAGTTTCAATTCACGGAGTACCTATTATTTGTTAGATGTTGTTTTTGATTTTCACAAGCATGATCTCTTGTTTTCCTGAATGTAAATTCTTTCTCTGTTTATCTATCTCTGTTTCTGTCTCTGGCCATTTCTGTCTGTCTGTCTGTCTCTCTCAATTGAACCTGGGACATTTGCACTAAACTATATCTCTAGGCCTTTTGAAATTTATAATTTTGATGTATTATTCCTATTTTATAGATAGAAGAGTTGAGGCTAGGGGAGACTTACCACTTTCCCAAAGTTATTAGAAATGGGGGGCAAGATGGGTTAAATGCAGATGTGTTGCCCAATAGAAGGAAACCATCAGGCAGATTAAGCAATTAAACACAAAACAAAGACAGAGAACCTAAGTAGAAAAACAATATGGCAAGGATAAGCCAATCCATATCAGTTATAACTGTCAATGTAAATGGTTGGAGTTCACCCATCAAAAGAAATAGACTAGCAGAACGAATCAAGAAACAAGAGGCAACAATATGCAGTGTGCAAGAAACACATTTAACTCAAAAAGAAATTCATACACTGAAAGTCAAAGGATGGAAAACAACACTACATGTGATAGGGCAAAATAGGCTTAGGTATTCTATTTGTAGACAATGTGAACTTCAAACCAAAAATGATCAAAAGAGATAGAGAAGGTCACTACATACTTATTAAGGAAAAACTTCAAAAAAAAAAGAGGTAACAATCATAAATGTATAGGCATCAAATATGGGAGCACACAACTATATAAAACAAATATTAGTGGACATGAAAAATCAAATAATCACTAACACAATTGTAACAAGAGACCTTAATGCCTCACTGTCACAAATAGATCAACCACATAAACAATCAGCAAAGAAATACTGGAACTGAACCAAACCTGTGAACAAATGGACTTAGTAGATATTTACAGTGTTCTACAAAACAACATAAAGATGCACATTCTTCTTACCTGTGCATGGGACATTCTCTAAAACAGACCACATACTAACCCATAGAACATGCTAAAGTAAATGCAAAGAAATTGTGATTTTTCCATGCATATTATCTGACAATAGTGCAATGAACATGGAAATCAATGGCAAAAGAAACCAAAACCTCCATAAAACAAAACCTCCATAAAACAAAACCTCCATAAAAACATAGAAATGAAATGAAATTAAAGAAAAAACTAAACAATATCTACAAATAAATGATAATGCTACTGCAACATGCCAGAATTTATGAGACATAATGAAAGCAGCCCTAAGAGGGAAATTTAGAGCAGTAAATTATCAGGTTAAGAAAACAGAACAAACTCAAATAAATAATCTAATGTTCCACCTCAAGCTTCTAGAAAAAGAACAAGCCAATTCCAAAACTCATATAAGGGAAGAAATTATAAAGATCAGAGCAGAAATTAATGCAATTGAGACTAGGAAAATCATACAAAGAATCAATGAATTGAAGAGTTCGTTCTTTGAAAGAGTGAATAAAATTGATAAACCCTTAGTTAACGTTATGAAAAATGAAAGAAAAGATTTAAATTAATGCAATCAAGAATGAAAAGGGTGAAATCACTATGAATCTTGTGGAAATTCAGAAGACCATCAATACCTATTTCAAGAATCTTTATGCTAATAAGATGAAAACTTAGAAGAAATAACAGATTCCTAGATACATACAAATTACCAAAGTTAAATCAAGAAGATGTAAAAATTCTAAGGAACCCAGTGTCAGTTAATAAATTGGAAATGTCATTAAAAACTTAGCAACAAAGAAAGAGCCAGGTCCAAATGAATTCACTGCTGAATTCTATGAGAAATTTGGAGATTTAACTCCTCAAAGTCTAATAAAATTTAAAGGGAAGCAATACTGCTTAACTCACTCCTGGAGGCAAATATTGCCCTGATATCAAAACCACAGAAAGACCCAACCGTAAAAAGAGAACTACAGGGCAATTTCCCTAATGAACATAGATGCAAAAATCCTCAATAAAATACTAGCAAATAGAATGCAGAAAATCATCAAGAAGATGATTATGCACCGTGACCAAGTGAGATTCATCCCAGGAATGCAGGGTTGGTTCAACTTACACACATCAATAAATGTAATGCATCGTATCAATGAAGCCAAAAACAAAAAAACCCCACATGATCATCCCAATAGTATGAAAAAGTATTTGACAAAGTCCAATATTAATTCATGATAAAAAACCCCATAGAAAATTGGAATAGAAGGTCTTTATCTCAATCTGATAAAAGCCATCTTTGACAAACCAACAGCCAATGTCTACTACATGGACAAAAACTGAAAACTTTTACACTAAAATCAGGAATGAGACAAGGATAATCACTATCACTACTACTATTTGATGTAGTTCTAAAAACATTAGCTAGAGCAATTAGACAAGGCAGAAAAATAAAAGGCATTAGGACAGGAAAGGAAGAAGTTAAATTATCATATTTGCAGATGACATGATATTCTATATAGAAGACCCCGAACACTCCACCAAAAAATTTCTAGATTCAATAACCAAGTTCAGTAATGTAGCTAGATGCAAAGCCAACACTCAAAAATCAATAGCACTCCTGAACACAAATAACAACTCATTGAGGGAGAAATTAGGGAAGCAACACCTTTCACAATAGCATAGAAAAAAATGAAATACTTAGGAACTAATCTAACAAAGAAATTAAAAATCTCTTCATTCAAAACTACAGTACTCTGAAAAAGGAGATTGAAGAGGATATCAGAAGATGGAAAGATATCACTTGCCGTTAATTAGGAAGAACTGACATTTTGAAAAGTGTTATACTCCCAACATTGTTAGACAGATTTAATGCAATCCCAATCAAAATACCATTAACATATCTCACAGAATTAGAGAAAATAAGCCTTGGAACCAAAAGAAACCTCAAATAGCAAAAGCAATTCTAGGCAACAAATGCAAAGTAGGGACTATCATAATCCCAGCCTTGAAGTTATACTGCAGAACTACCATAATAAGGACAGCATAGTATTGGCAAAAAGAAAAAAAAACAGATCAGAGGATCATGGAACAGATCAGAAGGTACAGAAATACAGTCAGCCACTTTATGTTTGACAAAGGGGCCAAATATGTTCACTGGAAGAAAGATAGTCTCTTTAATAAGTGATGCTGAAAAAATTGGCTTTCCATATACCAAAATGAAGACTAGACCCATGTGTATCACTATGTACTAAACTTAAATCGAAATGGATCAAAGATCTAAATAAAACAGAAACACTAAATCTTTGAGAAGAGAAAAGAGGTAGAACTCTTGAATACATAGGCATAGGCAAAGACTTCTTAAACAAAACTCAGATGGCTCAAGAAGTACCACAAAGAATCAACAACTAGTCTAAGAGTAGGGATCAAGATAAAGCAGATATTTTATTCTAGGTTATTGTAGGTACTGTATTTAAGAGATTATTAAAAAGGTTTTACATTGCAAAAGAAATCAACAATAGAGTGAAAAAACCCACAGAGTGAGGAAGAATTTTAGCCACTTGCTCCTCAGATAAAGGACTAATATCTATAACATATAAAGAACGTGAAAGTAATCAGATCCCCTACATTCAAAGATCCAATTCAAAAATGGGCATCTGAGTTGAATTCACACTTATGAGAAGAAGAAGTACAAATGGCAAGTAAATACATGAAAAAAGGTTCATCATCACTGGTCATTCAAGAGATGCAAATTAAAACAGCACTGAGATTCCATCTCACTCCAAAAACAATGTCTATTATTAAAAAAATCAACCAATAGTAAATGCTGGCAGGGCTGTGGGGAGCTAGGAACACTTCTCCACTGTTGGTGGGAGGAGTGTAGACTGGTGCAACCATTGTGGAAATCAGTGCAAAGATTCCTCAATAAACTAGGATAGAGATTCCATTCAACCGAGCTATTTCCCTTCTTGATATATTTCCAAAAGAATTAAAAACCTCATACTCCGGTGACATATGCACACCCATGCTTACAGTGCGACAGTTCATAATAGCTATACCTTGGAAACAACTTAAATGCCCATCAACTGATCAATGAATAAAAAAGATGTCTTTTTTTTATACAATGGAGTACTATTCTGCCACAAAGAAGGAAAAATTTGAGAAATGTATTGCTAAATGGAACTTGAGACCACATTCTTAAGTGAAATAAATCAGACACATGTGTAAATATTGCATTGTCTTACTGGTATGAGCAACTGAAAATGAAAATAAGAACCAAATTGTACAAGAGATATGGTGAAATGGGAAGAAGTTGTTCAAAAGGAATTGGGAACTAGGGAGGAGGAGGGGGAAAAGAAGGAAGCAAAAAGAAAAAGTGAAAAAAGAATGATAAAATGAAAACAAAGCAATGTAAATAAGGAGGGGAAGAGGGGTTGAAGAGAGGAAGGGACTGGAAGAAAAAAAGAAAAATTATTATTTGTAATGTACAGGTACAAATTCCCTATGTTGAATGGAATCATTGTATATACCTATATTGTACCAATATACTTAATTCAATTAAAAAAGGAAAAAAAATTCTTATAAAAAATAAATGCAAAAATGCTGGCTACACAAGCTCTGCTCCTTTTCCTGTGGATTCCTGCACCCAAACTCTTATTGGGAGGCAAGGTGGATATGAAAAGGGAGCAGTAAAAGGTAAGTTTGATGAGTCCAGGCACCTTGAAATTTAGTGTCTGATACAGGCAAATAATTATACAATTTTTGATGATGGTTTCCTGACTGTAGCTTAATCAGAAATAGAAGATCATTAAGAGAAATGGCATGTTTTGAAGGAGAGCTGGGTGGTCAGCCCAAAAAAGGTGGAAATTTGGAGGAGCAACACTGGTCAGTGTGCAGAGCCAGAGGCATGGCACTCTGGGTATGTGTGTGAATACTATGGCTGTGTCATTGCTGTTGCTAGCCAGCCTTCCCTGTTGTGGTTTAGACTACTGAGCACAGGGTCTTCACCAACGTTCCCCAGCATGAATGGCACATGAATGGCACACAGGAGACACCTGAGAAATGTCTCAGGACACAAATACACAGATGAACTAAGCCTCATCACTAAAGAGGTGTTTTTTGGTCTGTGACTATCTTAGTTACTTTTCTCTTGTTGCTGAGACAAAATATTTGACACTCAAAGAGGGAAATGTTTATTTAGCTCACAGTTTGTAGAGGTTTCAGTCAATATTCAGCTGACTCTAGGGAAGGGTGGAGTAGCTGAGGGGCAACTATTCATGTCTGTGGAAGGCAGCAAAAGCAAGAGCCAAAAGAGGCAAAAAGAGGGAAGCAAGTCTCTTTGCCTCCTTTTATTGTATGCAGGCTACCCTCCCAAGGGCAAGTGCAGCACTCGTGCCACCAAACCCTTCACTAGACAGTGAACTAATCAGAAACTCCAGATTCAGTTGCTTTTAAATAACCATCTCCCATGACCTCATGAGGCTTTAGGGGGACATCCAGGCACAAACCATAACAGTGACCAAATATTTCACTGGACTTTTCTCATGTGGAGGCAAACTATTTCTGTTGTTTTTTTCCCATGCTCCATACTGCTCCAGTAGATTTTTTAAGTTTGGTGCCTTAGACCACTCTGTCATCCTGATAACTTAGTAGATTTTTTAAAGAGGCAAATAGAAATACAGTAAGTTGCATGTATTTAAAACACACAATCAATAACATTTTGGCATACATATTGCTAAGGTCTGAGCAGGTGTATCACTACTCATGTGTTGGAAACTTAATTCCCCATGCAACAGTTTTGGGAGATACATTTTGGAAGGTGTTTAGGTCATGAGAGCTCCATGGTTACAAGTGGATTAGTGGCGTTATAAAAAGGATTTTATAGAATTTGGTGCTTTTTTGCTATGTGAGGACCCAGTGCTCCTCCCTTTTAGGGGGAGTGACAACGAAGCACCCCATCTTTGAAGCAGCGAACAAGCCCTCACCAGACAGCCGCACTTGTCAATGTCTTGATTTTGGACTTCCCAGGTTCCAGACTGGTGAGAAATAAGCTTTTGTTCTTTATAAATTATCTGGCCTCAGGTATTTTGTTATATTAGCACAAACAAAGGCTTGTGTGCACTGTGAAGTTATCATCACAATAAAGATAGCAAATGTGTTAGTCATTCCCCCAAATTCTCTTGTGCCCATTCATAATTTTTCTTTTTTCTCTATTCTCGTTGCCCTCTGTCCTGGTAACCACTGGCTTGTTTTCTTTTGCTGTACATTCATTTACATTTCCTAGATTTTTATGTAAATGAACATATACTATGCTCTCTTTGTCTGACTTCTTTCATTCAGACTTACTGAGATTCACCCCTGTTGTAGACAGTATCAATAACTCTTTACTTTTTATTGTCAAGTGATGTTCAGTTGGATACACATGGCAGAATTTATTTATCCGCTTACTTACTGATGGACATTCATGTTTCCAGTTTCTGGCTACAACATGTTAAAATGCAATGAACATTGACATATAAGTCTTTGTATGAATGTATCCTTTCATTTCTTGGAGTGGAATGAGTGAATCCTATGGTGGGTATCTTTAACTTTTTAAGAAACTATTAGCTGTTTTCCAAAGTAGTTGCACTATTTCACATTCCCACCAGCAATATATAAAAGTTCCAATCATACATTCTCACCAGTCCATTGTATGGACAATTTAAACAAACCCTATTTGAATAGGTGTGAATGTATCTTATTGTATTATTAATTTGCATTTCTCTCATGACTTTATAATCACAAGGGTAACTAGAATGGGGACAACTTGTCACACTGCAGATGGTACACAGGAAATATGGGCAGGTCCTTGGTCTATCATAAAATCATTGAGCTGTGACTTAGGCAGCCCTGGAAAACCCATGTTGATCTGTGAATGGAGCAGTCTTTCTTATTGTCTCATCCATTCCAAGTTCAGTGTTCTGTCTCATGTAGCAGAAGACGTTGTAATTTGTTTGCTAGGTTTACCCAGTCTCACCTTCCACAGGCTGGAGGGAGTGGAAGGAACAATGACCTTCAGTCTAGAAAGTCCTGCTAGTATGAGAAAGTAGGTAGTTGGTAGACAGTACAGTTGCTTAAATTTCAATAGCTTTCTATAACTCTTATATCTTCCTTTCAAGGTGTGAAGGTTGTGGTATTATCTTTGTTCTGTGGATGAAGAAACTGATCTCATTGAGGTGAAATGAGATAACAGCTTTGAGATAACATCTTCAAATGTGATTTCAACTAGGATATTTTGATGAGGCAGCAATCAAAACTCTGATAGTAAAAAATTCAGGCATGAACCACAGCAGAGATAAAATTTTGTGGAGAATTAGGACTGTTTGTGAATGCCTGAGAAAAATCATACAGTGTATTTTGTGCTCTACTTACATAAATGAACCTATAGCTCAGAATCATGGAGATTTTCCTGGATTCTTATGGGTTCTGGTGGAGCATGATTTTTTCTTTTCTTTTCTCTCTTTCTTTCTTTCTTTCTTTCTTGCTTGCTTGCTTGCTTTCTTGCTTTCTTTCTTTTCTTTCTTTTTTTTTTTTCCAATTTCAGATAGTATGTAACTTAACAGAAAGCCTAAGGATCTGGAGCAGAGCAGAAATTGCCTCTGACTTGAAAGAGGCACTTCAGTCTGACCATTCCCTCATTGTGAGGATGTATCTGCTACTCACAATGGGTATTCGGGATAATGGGGTGCCTTGGATTAGGTTTCCCTGTCACACAGCTTGACAAAGGGATTCACATACAGGTGATTCCTAGAGATAGTACTCTCAGAGAAACAAGTGAGGGAATGAGGGAGGAGAAAGGCCAACAAGGGCAGCATTTCAGGGAAGTCCTGAGAAAGGCATCTCCAGCTGGACCCTGCGGGGGCCCAGGGCATGGGAGTGGTCACGCATCTAGGTACAGGAGTGGTGGGCACTTTCCAGCCCTAGAGTTCTTGTCTGTGAATTCCCAGCACTTTCTGCTTCCATGAGCACAGGATATAGTGGCTCCAGCACTCTAGGGGGATCTTCTTTAAAAGTTTAAGCTTTGGGGTTGCTAACAAAAACCACACACCGCAGCCTGGAGAAATATGTGCACCAAAACAATCTGAGAGTTTGGGGGAATACACAGGTGCCTGCCACCAAGATGGCCCACGTCTTCTGGGGGCCGGAAGGCTAAGACTCAGGTGCACTGTGTGCCCCCTGCAGGTGTAAAGTGTAGAGTGCATGCAGATGCAGATCTGGGAGGTATGGATTACTGCGTTAGTCCAGCTGTCTTACCCAGGACACACACGCTGTGGGCAGAGTAATTATTCTGAGCCTTAGTCCATCTGTGAAATGGGATTAATCACAGATTGACTGGCCAAATGCGAGTGTTAAATCAGATTAAGTGCTGTGTAAACTGCTTAAACATTAGGAATGGATGACTTCTAAACAAAGGGTATTCTGAGATGCTAGTGGCATCTATGAGGAGACAGGTATCTAGTCTTGATGTAAACCATATGACTTCTGGGGGAAGCTCCTGGGGGAAGGGCTGTGACAAGACACGGGTTTAGGGAAGAACTGAGAAGCAAGGGCACCAGTGAAGGGAAGCCTGAGGCAGTTCCCCTGTGCCAGATGATGTCCTACGAGATTTGCACAAATTATTTTGTTGACTCTTCTCGATCTTCCTACAGTGATTATTATTTTTGTGCATACAAAAAGAGATTACACTTTGTGATGGTTGATCTTGATTGTTAACTTGGTCGGCTTGAGAGATGCCTGGAAGTTTAGTAAGACACATTTTTGGTTGTGTTTGGATGGTCATGGGGATGTGATCCAGGGACCATGGCCTTCTGTCTTGGGCTCTTTCTTTGCTCTCATTCTGGGGTGGTCTGAAGTGAGCAGCTTTGTGCTACCATGCCTTACCACCATGATGTTTCTGTCTTGAAGCAAACGGACCATGGAAGGAACCTAGTGAAACCTGAGCCAAATTCAATCTTTCCTCCCTTAAGTTGTGTCTTGGTTACTTTTCTTTTATTGCTGTGACAAAACACCTGACACCCAAAATGAAGGAAGGAAAGGTTTATTTCGCTCACCACTTGTGGAGGTTTCAGTCCATAATCAGCTGGCTTCAAGGCAGGGTGACATGGCACTGGGGCAACACTTCAAGGCAGCAGCCAGAGCAAAAGGGGGAAGAGCAAGCCTCTCTTTCTCCCTTATATTGTACACTGGTCACCTCACCTCCTCTGCCCCTGCCCAGGGTGAGTGTAGCACTTACAAAATCTCTGTGCCCTCCTCTTGCACAGGATGAGGATATTTACAAAGTAAGGATCCTAGCCCCTGCTGAGTCTCTCAGTTAAACTTCTAAACTTCTCAAGCTGACACAATGTATCAATGATAACAAGTTGCTTATGTCAGGCATTTTGTCCCAGCAATGGGAAGCTGTGCGATGCACTCTCAGATGGAGGAAGCTGATATCTCCTGTCCTTTCCATGTATCCTCAGCTGTGTTCCGTCTGAAGCACAGGGACAGTTTCCCAAGTTCTCTTGCCCTCTGGTTCCTGGTTAGGTGTGCAGGGAGAGGAGAGAGAACTTCGCGCTTATGCCATGGGTTGGATGTGCTGCTCTACAGAAGACCATCGATTCCATCAGGCAGCTGTCCCTCTACTGTGTCATTCTCTTTGACCTTTGTAACTTTGGACTGGCAAGTGATCCTAAGTGTCACTGGCCCTTCACATTTCCTTAAATCCTTTCTTGATTTCAAGACAAGTCCTCTGACCACTCTCTTCCCTCACTCACCCTGAGCGCAAGACTGGCTTCTTTCCAGGACACAGACCAAGTGACCGGCAAAGCCGCATGACTAGAAGCAATGGAGTCAGGATGGAAGCCAAGGTCACTTCTAGGCTGTGCCTTTTGTATGACATCCTGGGACTCATGTCCAGCTGTGCATGGCAGCCACCAGCGGGCTGATTAGCAAGTTTCTCATTCTTGTCTGTGTCTGACATGTCCTTGGGTTTCATCAGAGCAAGGAAAAACATTACCATTCAGGAAACTGAGAAGATCTTGATAGGGTGCAGTGAGGGTGACAGATGGCCTGCCATTCGGGGCCTGCACGTGTCACATCTGTAAACACTGACTGCTGAATTCCAAGAAAGGAATTCCCCGGGGGTCCACCCCAGTGTCGGCCAGTTGTGGGCATCATTATCTGTAACAGATGGAAGGCTCTGGGCCACTGAACTGGCCTTTGCAGTGACAGCCCTTCAATCAGTGTCAGACAGTGTCCCCTGCACCCGCTGTGGTGGAGCATTGTGTGACCGAGGTGGTAAGGGTGCCCCATGGCACTCAGCCTCTGCAGTCCTGAAGCCCAGGGAAGCCTTGGGGTCTGTGGGGATTCAGGGCTTCAGGGTCAGGTTCAGGCAGGTCAGGAAGGCTGCAGGAGGAAGTCTCAGGGCTTCAGTGCAGCAAACTCTCTGGTTGTTGAAGACTGAAGCAGATGCTTCTACCCTTCAAAGAAAGGCCCTTGGTGCAGAGGGGAAAAAAGAGATGTTAGGATATAAGGGAAAATTACCACTACCTGGTGATACTGCAAAATTTTGTTCAGTTTTTAGTACAGTCTCAGTGCTACATTGAAGGAGCTAGCTTTGATATATAAAATGTAAAATAGATTTATGTATATTTGTGGGGAAAAAGAGGCAGAGAGAAAGAGAACAGAGAAAACAGATAGAAGGAGACACACAAAGAGGAGAGAAGTGAACAGAGACAGCAAAGCCGAAGGTTGAAGTCTGCCCAGGGCTCTGGGACTAACATGGGTTGATATGTGAGTGGGCACTGGGAAGTGGGCCTTGTGAGTGGACAGTTCCCAAGGTAGGCCAGCTCAGCCACGGCAAATTTGCTGCTCTCCATGGACTCCTCTCAGTTTACTTTAGAGGGAAGGTCTAGAAGACCCAAGGAGAATACTGACAAGATCAACTTCATAAAAGTAAAGTTGATTTTTTAAAAATTTTTTAAATTTTTATTTAAGAGGAAAAAAGAGACATATATAAGAAAGACAAAAAACAAAAGAGACAGACAAATGACTAGAGTAAATGCACAACAGTAACATTACAGGTTTACAAAACAGGATGATAGAAACTTGACAATGGTTGCAATATTGCATATCGTTATCTTCAAAATGGTTACTTACATTAACAGATATAGACATGTAAAATTGATCTAATCATATGAATATTAACTGTTCTTTCTCAATAACTAATACATTTAGCAGTATGTTCATTTTAGTTATCTTACATATACATATATACAGATTTATATCTTTTCCTTTACCCTTCCCTCTTTCCCCCTTTTCCCTTCCCAATTACTTTTGCTCTTCGAGCTGTTTTTTAGTAAAGTTGATTTGAATGTTTCATTTCTTGAATGACACAATGAAGTTAATATAAAATTATTTTTTAGAGTCGTGTCTTGTTCTCTCACTGTGCACCAGGTGATAAAGAGCACAGGAGCATGGCATGATACTTTAGAGCTGGTGTCACTGTGTCATCTCCTGGGTAAAAGACCACTTTGGCCTGGACTTGGGGAGTCTGACTTGATGCTTGCGGCTGCCACTTGCAAATGGAGTCTGACTTGATGCTTGCAGCTGCCACTTGCAAATGGTGTGAGCTTGGCTGTTTGCTCAGTTTCTATTTCTTTATCTCAAACAGGTCAGAGTGTTACTGAGGGATGGATGAGATTGTGTATCTCCAAGGGGGAGCCACATGAGGTTAGAGAGGATGCAGACCCAATGAATCTACTGACTCCTGGTCTTAGATGACTGTGTGCTTGGAATCTGTTGAGCTTCCTGGGAAGCTGGCTGCTCTCCAGGGTGTTGTCCTTCGTGTCCCCAACCCAGAAGAAAAAATGAAACAGAGGCCTGGGCTGCTGCCACAGGGCATCCTACTTCACGTATCCTCCACTTTCTTCATGTTTAGGGCTTCAGCCAAGGGAGTTGTCATGCAAAAACCAGAGAAAATACAAATGATAGGGCCTGTATTTTATGATTTTTTAAAATGTGGGGCCTTTGTTAAGTGAGTTGGGGATGACAGCTTCTAACAGCGGCCGAAGTGGATCCTACTTCTGTCCGTCCCTGAACTGAATAAAACAGGCCTGGGGAGCAGGACAGCCCTGATGCATTCCCCCACTTGGGATCTAGAGCAGAGAAACCACGCCCAAAGAAAGCAGCCAGGGGATGGAGAAGAGGAAGACTGATAGGCGGGTCCTGTTCACAAGGCCTACTTGCTGGTACCACTATTTCAGCCCTCTCAGTATTTGAACAAATTCTGTAACACTGAACATCAAAAATACTGTTTTCTTTTCAAGAAGCTTTTAGGTCCTCAGGCCAATATTTCTGGGTTCCTCTTAGGGAAGAAAGACAATTTTTATCAAGCTAAGAAAGTGCTAGTGTATCCAGCTGCCCTACGCTACTCTCACTTGCTTCCCATGTATAGAACGAAAAGGGCCATAATAATCATTTGTGTGAGAACTAGTTGTATTCTTTATAAAAATAGACAAGGACAGCATTATCCCCTGTATAATGCTATCAGTTCTTATTCTGTTTATTTCATCTTTGAGTACACTTCACACATTGCAGGTTTACTCACTTGAAACCATCATCGCACACATTTTCTTGTTTTGTCTTATGGCAGCTAACAGAGAACTCCCACTTAAACAAGGAGTCCAGGTCTGCCCCCTTAGGCCCAGGGCCATGCTAACCCTCAGAGAAGTTGGACATCGAACCATAGCTTATGGCCAGGGGGTCAGAGACAGCAGCATGAGGAGGGAGGATGGCAGTCTGTCCGCAGTAGCAGGGAGAGAACAGGGCAGGAAAGGGTTTCTCAGAGATACAACCTCTTTAGGACAGCTATCTTAGTCACCTTCCTGCTACTGGCACAGAATACTGGATGTCCATAACTTAAAGGAGGGGTTTACTTGGTTCTTAGTTTCCAGTGGGTTCAGTTTGAAGCTGGCTGGCTCCCAGGCAGAAATAGCATGAGGGAAGGGCCTGGTGGAAGTAAGATGCTCACACCATGGCATCCAGGAAGAAGAGAGAGAGGAGGAGCAAGGACCGGACTGCAACCTTCCAGCTCACACTCCCTGTCACCCGCCTCCAACCCGGCTTCAACTCCCAACAGCACATTCAGTTACCGAACTCATGAATGCATGAACGGACTGATGCAATAGAATTCTCATGAGCCAGTCACCTTCTAAACACAAGGGACTTTGGGGTGTATTTTAGATTAAGCCATAGCAGCAGTGCTGAGAAGTGAGAATGCTCTAATATGATTGGGCGTTGCTGTGTAGATGTCTCAGTGTTGCTCAGAATGGAGAGCATAGAGGGGTGCTGGCTCTGCTGGGGAAAGCTTGAGACTAGAAGGGAGTACTACGCTTTTCCCACCTGGCTGCCACCACCCAAGGAACACTTAGGCCCATTTATAGCTAGAGGTCAGATTCCTCCACATCTCAGCACAGGAACCAGTAAGTTGTTTTGTGTTATGCGTGGCTGAAATTGTCCTACTAGGTTAGAAATGAAAAGAACAGTCAGGGATATGTGTGTGATGAGCCTTGTACCTGAAACACCAAGCACTGAGGAGGAGGGGTTGGATAGCCCTGGCTGAATCCACCTTGACTGAAGCAATCAAAAGCATTCTCAGGTAGAGTATAATGGGTAGAAAGAACAAAAAAATTCTAGGAAAATGGAGTTGATTTCTGATCCCCTCTGTGTCCTAGCTGGGACCCTCTTGGGAGAGCCTTTGCAATAGTTGAGCTTCAGCTTTCTCATTTGCAAGGTGGAGGAAGTGGTGAAATTCTAGTACTGCATGAAGGTCTGGTGCAAATGCTCTGGGCCACCAGAGATGTGTCCACACCACCCAGCAGTCTGTCTGGGCACTGCATTTCCCCCTGCATAATGCTGTTGGTTTTCATTCTGCTTTCCTCAACAGTGATTGCCTTTCTCACTATGGAGTTTCACTCACTTCACAGAACCATCCCAAACACTGTCCGCTTTTCCCTCAAGAAGGCATTTTTCCTTTGGATTCAGGAGGCTGCCCTGCCATGGAGAAGTAGCTGAGGAGACCTGAGACTGATATTTAAAAATCATCTGTTATGTTTCAGTTTGCATGCATATGTTGCCTCATTTTTCTCCACAACCCTCCAGCTGGGATTACCAGTTCCATTTTTAGATGTGAAGCTTAGTTTTTGCAAGGCTGATTGGTGCAACTTGGGCCACACAGCCGACAACTCCTGGAGCCTGGAGTCCAATCACCAAGCCCCCACGCAAGTGGGAGTGAGAGGTGGGTGGTGCTGCCTTAGCATTAGGATTTCCCCCAGGAGGGTGCCAGGGCTCCAGGAAGGGGAGCTGGCAGAAGTGTGGAGCTCCCTGTCTTCCACCCCATCAGAGCCTTTTGGGCCATAGTGCTTAGTGCTTCAGGCCAGTGCGCACCATCTACCCTCCCCTCCACTTATGTCTCTCCTGTATCTTCACAGAGCTCGGGAGAGGGCCCCAGTCTCTGCCTAATTAAGTCTTTGTTTCCTCCATCCAAACACTGGCAAAGCCACCTCCTCGTCCTCTCACCTCTCAGGAGGAGGTGCTCAGAAGCAGCTGAGCTGACCACTCCGGAGCAAACACAGCTTAGGCTGCAGCAGATTTTCCCTGGCAGGTGTTTGAGGGAGCAGGAATCAGAACGCCGCCTATAACTGAGAGAAAACCAAGGTTCTTCAGTTGGAATTTTTTTTTTAAAAGAAACAGGTTTGCACAAGTCCCTACATATCCTTTTCTTAAGTGGAATAAAATTATAAATGAATCTGCTTCCCTGGGGGAAGACTGTTGCTGGAGTCTTAGCTTCTTGCTCATCTCAGGGATATATTATAGTTATGTAATTTTGTATATAAATATAATCCTACCTACTATGCACTGGATGTAGTGTCAGATACTGAGGAGAGAAAGGTACATAATATCCAATTCTTGTCTTTAAGGAGGTCCCAATTCATCAGGAGGTGGGATAGTAGACAAATGGACAAATAGGTCAGTGGAAGATTGTAGTTAAGACCAGTCCAAGTGCAGTGCTTGGTACCAAGGAGCACAGAGTGGGGCTGAACTGGCCATGCTGCTTGGGCAGTGGCCAGGGAGAGGTGGAGTCTGACCTGAAAAGCACACGAACAGTAGGAGGTAGTCAGGTGCAGAAGGGGAGCAGGTGGGCAGAAGGAGGGCTTCAGTAGAAGAAACGGCTGGCCGACTGAAGGTTCAGAAGCAAGAAAGAGCATTGCTTTGGGATGTTAAAGCAGCTTTGCTTTGTTCTCAGGCTATTAGTCTTTCTATGCAGCCCAGTCTGGGAACTTGGTAGCTCAGTGTGTATGTGTAAGGAAGTAGAATGCTATCAATCAGCAATTTGGTGACATTTGACATTTTATAAACCTTTTCAGAGCTAATATTTCATTGACTCTTCCAATGGTGCTATGAAAGAGGTATGTCTGATCTTGTTGTTACAGTTGCAATTTCACATGCCTCTTTCTTCTGAGCCTAACAATGTTCCATGACAGATTCACAATTTGTATGAGTTTTTTATTGCTGGCCAGCAGATGAGGCAAATTTAGCAGTTTTAAATCACACATTTACTATCCCACAGTGTGTGTGAGCTGGGCTCTCTGCTTCAGCTTTTTCAAGGTGCAATCAGAGGGCTGGTTGGGCTGTGGTCTCATCTGGATGTTTGAGTGGAGAAGAATCTCCACTCTCTCCATTGTCAAACTCTCTCCATTGTTGGCAGAATTCATTTCGTTTCACCTGCAAAATTCATAGTAGTTGCCTCTTTGAAGACAGAAGAGGAAGCCAGCTCATCATGGATCTTGTAGGTCACTGCAGTTACTGGGGAAATTGGAAGTCTTTCAAGATGACTTGGAGATGCATGGGACTGGCATGATTGTCTCTGTATTTTGGGAGATTGCCATGGTTGCTTTGGAGAAGTCACACAAGTTGGAGGCTGAGAGGCCAGAGGGTGCGCTTAAAGGCAGAAAGCACAGTGTTTACTATGGATAACATGTAGGGATCAGTCAATAAAGGATCGCTCCAGGGCATCCATTATTCCATTAACTGTGCAAAATATTTCCTTTGTCTTTTAAGCCCAAGGTTGAAGCAAGGGCCAAAGCCAATGCCTATCAGATACAGGTGGAAAACATTTTATTGTTTTCCTAGCAAGTGAAATGAAAAGCAGTTAGTGTGTCAGCTCTCTTTGGTCCTTGTCACACACACCAAGGAGGGGACCTCTTGTGGCAGA
Source organism: Dasyprocta punctata (assembly GCA_004363535.1). Taxonomy (NCBI): domain Eukaryota; kingdom Metazoa; phylum Chordata; class Mammalia; order Rodentia; family Dasyproctidae; genus Dasyprocta; species Dasyprocta punctata. The sequence continues at coordinate 13,062 of RJWM01024614.1, read as the reverse complement.
AAACATACCCCCTCCCCCAGTATACTTTAGTTGCCCAGGTAATAGTTCCTGTTACAGTTCCTGTTACTACTGTCTCCTAGAAACGGCTGGTCACTGTGATGCATATTGTAAGACCAATCAAAGACAGCCAAGTATTCTGCTTCTTGCTTGAAACCCGATTAAACCTTGCCCCACCCCACCCCCAGTCTTTGGGGCCTGACATTTTGAGGGATAACTGATTTCTTGTTAGTGCCTCCAAATCCTAGGTGTTGTTTCAGTGTTTCTGTTTGCCATTGCACTCTTACCCCATTAGGGACCTTCCATACCACTGGGGCCAGGTGACAGTGTTTGAACACCTTTGTGAAGTGTAGTTATGTGGTTTGACAATCTTTGCTCTGGTCTTAGGGAAGCTTCTGATCTTACAGGAGTGTTATGGATGTGGAGTGTATTCTCATAAACCACCAATCTCCTAGTGCTTTTGAAAGATCACAAAGCACACATCCAGTTGTGGTCTGAGGCTGTGTCTGCCTGGGATAGGAGAAAATATGTAAGGTCACTGGGGCATCCTGAAGGAATCTCCATTCCATAGCATCCTGTATTATAATTGGGATTAATCTGATAGCAGATGCATGGCACTTACTATGTTCTAAGTGGTTTGCATATATTAAGTCATACATTTAATCTTCATGGCAAGTTTGTGATGTAGGTTCTATTTTAAATCTTCATTTTCAGATGAGCCACACAGGGAATGAATAATTTGCCCAAAGTAGCAAGGAATGGAGCTGAAACTGAACGTGTGAGAGCAGGCATTATGTTAGTTTTGTCCACTATCTCCCTGGAGATAGAAGACTGAATGGCACATACTGGGAAATAAATGGCAAAGAATTAATTGAAGATGTAGATGGAAGTTAATAAGATTTGAGGTTAATGGATATACGTCATGAAGGAGTTGGAGTGAGGAGAATAACTCTTCACTTTCTTGCTTAGTGATTAGAGTATTTGTGATGTCACCAAATGAGTTAAGGTATTAGGAAAAAGAATCAATCTGAGAGACAGGCAGGAGTTCACTTTTCAATAGTTTTTTCTCAGTGTGTTTGTAGAGCACTTGTGTGCTGTGGTGATGTACAAAACATTATTGAGTACATAAAGAAAAATGGGTGACATTTACTTGCTTTAGGATCCTTGTGGAGGTATCCAAGTTGTAATCACAATTTGATGGTGCAATAATTTGGGGAGAGAAAAGGAGGAAAAAGAGGAGGAAAAGTGAAGCCTCCCATTTCAAATAGCACTTTGTCATCCTGTGATAAAACTCTTTCATAGCTCTGAAGAGAAGGTGAAATCATTGATCAGATCTGGGGAAGATATTCTAGTCTTGATGCTGAAGCAGTAGGGTGTCTGGGATTGAATCTATTTTGGTTAATAGTTCTTTCCAATTGTTCTCCCAATTAGGTAATGTTTCATCTCTCTGCCACACCGGATTTCCTTATTTTTTGAATAGTTCCTCCCTATAATAATCTGCTTTCCTTAATTAGCTGAAAATGCTGTTCACCTGCCTCCTGAGTGATGCCTATATGATTTTGGTAATGAGAGGCCCTACTGAGGTGGCCATGAGGGAGGACCCAAGATGTCTATGGAGATACAGACCCATGTGGTCTCCTTAAGTGGGCATGGCTGGGTGGTAGTGAACTCCACAGAGATGAGAGGTGTTTGGGGATACATATTTTTCCTCCTAAAGAAGGTGAAAATTTCATTGGGAGCTGTACGCCCATATTTCTTTCCCTTCTTATCAAGGGAGATGGGTTTATACAATGGGGAGATTTTGAAATTGAAGAGAATTTGAATGGTTAAAATGAAAGCCTTTTGGTTAACCTGGACTATTCCTGTGAATTGTGCCTGAAACATCATATTTCTACTCCTGTGTGGCTCCTTACCTTTGGAAGATTGGAGAATCTCCTAAACTGCTGCAGGGTTGATCAGCATTTGTCTCCACCCACTCTGCTGAGCCTAGGGAAGTAAGTTTAGAAACGGGGATAACATTGCCACTAATATATGTGGTTCTCATTTTAGTCATACAGCAAATGTAATACCACATATATCCCCACTCTCTTTTCCTTTACCTCAATGGCTCACTTTACCTAAGTAGGTCAAGTGTCTGACACTCTCGATGTGAAATTTAAAGGAAACGTGATTCCCATGCCTGCACAACAAGCTGCCAGGAGCTCGGAAAGTCCCACCATGTTGGAGGTCACGTTCCCACTGCACACTTGCTGGAAGGCAAGAGTGTGTCGGTCTACAGGCATCCCTGTCACGGAAGGAAGAAAGATGGAGACAGTTTGGAGGCCTGGGCCCTGGCTCAGCCCTGGCTCAACATAGCTGTTTGTCTAATACAAGAAATTTCTCTGGGGCTCTGTGTCCTTGTCTGTCAATTAGTAGAGCCAGCCTGCTGGCTTCCCAGGCAGGCGGAAGGACTAGGTAATCTGTCAGATTCTGTACAACTCTAAAGCAGAGCTGTAATTATACTGGAGGCATTTGAACCTGAAACCTGATATATAATTGCTTCTCTCCACACGGGAAATATGATGAGGCACTTGCTCATTTCTTTTACCCACCAGGGAATAGCAGTTATCTAAGGGCATCTGGCTTGGCTTTTAATCATGCCCAGGTGCTGTAGGAGGCTGGCAGCGTGGAGGCTTTTTAGGTGCCCCTTCATGATCTCCACGTGTAGAGACAGAGATAAGATTATTTACACCTCATTCCATTATTCACAGCCTTCTTGGAATGTAGCATTAAATAATTCAGAGCCCATACAAGCTTGGGGATTGATGGTAAAGCTGATAGTTTTGCAAATACAGCATCAGCAGCTGCAGAAAAGCCCAGTTCCCATACAAACACATGAGAACAATTGCTGCGTACTAAGTACCTATCAGAACCTTGGAGAGAGCCAGTTCTGTGGCCTGAAACCACCCAGGATCCCAGCAATAGAGGGTGTCTCTGGATATAACAGTGCCTGCCCTTCAGCTCTCTAACCTAAAGGTCCAAACTGACCACTAGTGTCAGGGTTCTCTGTGGCCCTTGTGCAAGGACAGTTCCATGCAAAGTGTTGCATGACTTTTGTTATGTAACTGAGTGGTTTTCATTCCATTGGCTATTTATTATCTATTGTCCAACACAAATGGAAAAAGAAGAATCAATGGGACTTAGAAGCCCTGATTCACCAACTAGCCTGGGGCCTTCTTTTCCATGGGGACTTGTAGAGGTAGAAAAGAAAACCAGGGAAAATTGGGCCCAGAGGAGAAGCAGAGAGCCCCAGTTGGATTCTCTTTCCACTTAGTCGTTTGCTTCTCAGTCCCTGCCCTTGGCTCCTGGCTCCATGAGTGCCTAGGCTCTCCTGGCCGTGACGCCCCCTCCAATGGCCCTGATACTTTCTCCTGGCCCCTTCCCCCACCACTCCCACTTCTTCTCAGTGCTCATTGGAGCACTGATAAGGCCTTGTCCGTATCCCAGCCTGCTGCTCCAAGGACTCCCTGGAAGCCGGATGGGCACCGTGGTTTCAGGCTTCAGATGGCCCTCACTGGTTACCTCCAAAAAGTAAGTTCAGTGACTCATTATTAGCTAAACTACAAGCTTTTAAGGAATAAAGAGCACAACAATCAGCACTCTTGGATTGCAAGCAACAAATAGTGACAGAGCACGGTCCCAGACAAAATGTGGGGTGCTTTGTTTGAACTTTCCTCCTAGGGGCAAGGGCGTACCTCTGCTGAGTGAGTGCACTGGGCGAAGTCAGGTCAGGCCTGTTGCTTCAGGGAGCTCAGGCATGGAGGCTGCAGTGAAGGATTGGGATGTGAGGGGTTAGCCAGCCTGCAAGTGCAAACCCAAAGCACCAATGAATCAGGACAAAAGGCAAGAAGTAGGGTGCATTTTTGCCAACAGACACCTAGTGATGATTATAAGGAAAGGAGGCTGGGGCAGAAGAGGCCTCTGAGGCTTCTTTTGCTGTGGCAGGAGTCCCTGGAGAGGGGCCTGCAGCCTTGCTGGAAAGTGCACAGGGGGCCACGGGGAGCCCAGAACTGGCTTGGAGCAGGCAACTGAGGGGCAAGGGTTGAGTGATCTTAGGAGAAGGGATGAGCTATGAGATGGGAAAGGAGACATCTGGGGAGAGAAGAGTCCAGGGTTTGCTGTTAATGTGGTAGACAGGTTTGCGGCATCTCAGGGAGCAGCTTCCCCAGAGACAGATGTGAGTCCTGGTCAGGAGACAGTTGGCCAGGTAAGGTCACTAAGAAGCCAGGGACTTGGCCATCCAGATGGGCTGCAGCAAGGAAGCTAGTATCACTCACTGGAGTCATATTTTAAGCTTCTATATTTCAAGCACTTGACACGGCCTGTTTCTTACTCCTCAGGATACTATGCTGTGAAGAATGGGTTGCTCTTCTCCATTGTGCAAATGGGAAAATGGAGGCTCAGAGAGATCAACTAACTTCACCAAGGTTGCACAGCTGAAAGTGACACAGATCCTGGTCTTTCTATGATGGTCATGGTCTTTCTTGCATGCTCATGCCAAGGGAACTGGGTATGTTCTTTTTCCTCAAACACATCCTTGCTATGTTTTATCATGAACTGCATTTAACGGTATGGTCCAGTTCTGAAAAACATGGATAATACATTTAAAAGAGCATTAAGTCCTTCAACCTTGTTGGTTTTCCATGGCCTAAAATTTACTTATTTTATCAGATCCTGCTATTTACAATAATTAACACAGGATGAAGAGTGGTGCCTAGTTGAACAGTGAAAATGAAATTAGCCAAAGACGTCTAAGGCCCCACAGCTGCGACTGGCACTAGATGTCTTCTGTATTTTACTGCAGGTCTCTTGGTGCCTGACTCATCCTCCTGCAGTACTTCTGGGTTTACTGTACTTACAAAGGGATTCATTGAAAGAGAAGATTGTCTCCGTGATGTGTCTTCCCAGTGACTCCCAAGCTCAGGCCGTGCAGTGCGGCATCTTCATCTGTGATTGTGCAGTACAGGGATGGGTATGGCTTTAGCACCTACTGCATGTGAGATTTAGAGCGGATGTCATCTCATTTATTGATTTTATTTTTTTATTATTTATTTATTAATTTATTTTTGCGGCACCAGGGATCAAACTCACAGCCTCATGCCTGCCAGACAGGCACTTAAGCCACCGGGCCGAACTCCCAGCCCTAGTTTTTTTTGAGGCAGGGTCGCACTATGTAGCTCAGGCCAGCCTTGTGCTCATGTTGTAGCCCAAGCCAGCCTCGAACTCACAATGTTCCACCTACTTCAGCCTCCTGAGTGCAGGGATTAAAGTCATGTGCCACCACGCCTGGCTTGTCATCTCATTTAACTTTTGAAAAAAAACCCCTCAAAAACAAGAACCAAAAATCAAAAAAGGACAAGTCTAGAAAGAAGGCCTTGCTGTGGTACCCATTTTACGTACGAAGAAGTGAGTTTGGTAAATGTAGTACCTGTTTGCTATGGCTCTTGTCTAGATTTTTCCCCAAAGCCTCATACAGTCATAGCATTAAGTGTGTGATGATCAAGTGTGTGACGATGGAATCAAGGGTTGTGATTACTGAATTAGTCCACCGACTGGGTGGGCGGAGTTCTGGGCATGGATAATGGGAAGGCTCACCCTGGGTGTGAGTGCTGCCCTCCCTAAGGGAGTGTAGCCTGGTAGAATAGAAAGGACAGAAAGAAGGCAGCTGTCATTACTTGCTGCTTTGCTACTTCACTGCTTGCTTCCTTACTGTCTTCTGCCTTGCCCGCACTCTTTCTCCTCTGCACTGCCCCTCTGTCATCCCCCCTGCCTTGCAGCCTGCCAACTATGCACTGAAACCTCTACAAACTGAGAGCCACAGCAAAGTTTTCACCCTTTCACTTTGGGTGTCAGGTATTTTTGTCTCAATAATGAGAAAAGTGACCAAGACACTGATCTTGTCCTAATCTGTAGCCGATCCCCTTTCTGTGACCATGCTCCCAGGCAGTGGCTCCTGATGATCCACTTTCGTGAATGTGGAAAAAAACTGGAAATTTCCCCTCCCAGTTTAAGAATTGTGCTGCTTTTGCCCAAGCACTTCCTAATTGCACTGCGATGGTTAATTTTATTGCTTTTCTTTGCTACTAAATTGTGCATTTTGAGGCAAGGACTAGGTCTGTGTGGTAACCATGAATTCTGTACTTCTGGAACTTCATAGATGCTCAAGAAATGTGCCTTGAATGAATGAATCCTGTTTTATATTGCCATATATCATTGGTTCTCAAGATTTTAACAAAACGTGGAGTCGTGGTTGAAGTCAACTGTCCTTTCCTGAGTTGGCCCAGTGACTACTCTTTAAAAGGTGAGGTGATCAGGCGGTGTTACTGTTTCGTCAGGGTGCAGGAAGAGGTGAAATCTGTGAGCCAGTTGGTAACTGAGAAGTCCTGGGGAGACCTGCAGCCCTTCTGAGGGATGCTTTTCCCAGCCTGGGAGGAGAATCGCCAGGGCAACTGTGCAGGTACATCTGCGGCCCTGGGCCCTTGTGCAGGGAGGAGGCACTGGTCTGAAATACCACAGAGGCCAGTGCTCTCTGACACCTATTCAGGATGCATGGGACAGTTTGAAAGCTGCTTACTTTGGGCTGCATGGTAGGGCAGAAAGAGCAAGAACACTGGAGATGAGGATGCAGGCCTGGACTCAGTCCCTGGTCTGTGCTGTCTGTGTCCTTTGTAATCGGCTGACTCTGAAGCAGCTTCCTGAGCTTCAGTCTTCCCTGGCCCCCGCTTCCATTCACCTCCCTCTCTCAGGATGGCACAGGAACACACTGATAAGCATTTACTGAGCACAGCCCTGGAGCAGTTGGTATCATAACTTGGGCCTCAGGTTCTCTCTCAACCTCATAGGAAGTCAGCCCTCTTCCTGGGAAGAACTCACCAGTATGCTTTGCTTTGGGAGGTGGGCAGCATGTACCTGGAGCAGAAGGGACCTTGGCTCTCTTCTGCCTGGTTGTGATTCTCAACTCTACCCTCTCCAGTTTTGTGACCTAGGCAGTGTGCTCATGGCCAGCTGCCTTGGGATTCTGTCTGCACCATGGGGATTGGAGGACACAAGCAGAAGCCTGGTAAGTGAAGTGATAAATGCAAAGCCCTTGGCTCGGTACCTGGCACGTGGAGCTTCTCCATATACATCCTGACTCATGCACTTTAGGCTATTTTAGATCAAGGAGATAACCATTACAGACACACTTGGTACAGTGTCACAGGAGCTGCCTGCCACCTTGCCTACCATACACCATAGCTGTCAGTGACACAGGTGCTCCCGAGCCAGCCAGGACCTTTACACTTCATGACAATGTATTACTTGTCTTTTCTGCTACCTTGTTGGCCTAGCAAGCTCCTATTCATCCTTTACTGTCTGTTAGTGTTTACTCCTCTTAGCAGCATTCCTTGATATTCCATGGCACCACGGAGCTGCTGGTGGTCCCATCCTCCGCTTCCATAGCACTTACAGATGGCCAGACACCCAAGAACTGTTCTATGATGGTCTGGGTGGCATTCGTTTCTCTTTGAGCTTGACAGGCTTCATGCTCGTGGTCTCTCACAAGAGCTCCTGAACTCTGCATCTAACACAGGGCCTGGTGCATGATCTGTGATTCACGCTGCCTTGAAGATTCGATGGTGCATAAGAAACAGAAGGATGATATTTGGAAAGAACTACCTATCTTTTGCAGGCCTTAGTGCAGAAATATAACTAGGCTATGAATTGAGATTTGAATTTCTTGCTTTCTTAGATTTTTAAAGCAAAATCTCTTAATAATGGAAGAAAACCTACCATCAGGTTGTGCAGATGCATGTAATTTTTTTTTTCCTCCAAGAATTTGTTTTCTGCCTCATTAATAGAAACTCTCCCACATATTACAAGAGGAACTTTTTCTTCCCTTTTTCTGGAAGGGGCAGTTAAGAAATGACTTTTGCTCTACTTTTTTCATGAGCTTGGAATAGATAATTACTTAAAGCTGAGTGTTGGACCGCTGATAATCCAATTAGGGTCGTGGGCATAATTGTTGCTGTGAACCTGCTGCCTTTTATCCTGCAGGGCTCTGACTTCTGAAGGTGGGTATACTGGTCACCTTGCATCTTTCTATGGGAAGCAGGAACCCAGCCGTTTGGGGTGCTCTTTGCTCAGCAGATAAGAATGAGGTAACACTTGAGAAAATAGAGAGGGCATTTGGGGTGTTATTGGAGTAATGATCTTTATGTTTATGTGGATACATCAATGTCTGACATAGAGATATCCCGAGACTCTGATGTGGGTCCAGCGTCTTCTCTCTCCCATTGGCTACTGTCTGGCTTGCCACATGATGAGGCAGTGAATCTGCTCTTCTGCGTCTTGTGCTTTGCCTAAGCAACACTGCCAGAGTAAGCAGGGTGCTGAAGTTTGTGGCTATTGAATTTATAGACTTCCTTTTCCAGTCCTCTCCAGACACTCAAAGATGAATTGGCAAGGTTGAGCCCTCAGCTGTGTGACAGGACATTTGTTTCCAGTCCTGGCAATGGGAGGCCCCTCTATTCACCTCACCCAATCTCAGTCCCCACATAGGTGGAAGGAGGTGAACTGAGCTCAGAAGGCACAAACCGTTGGCCTAAGGACCAAAGCTAGCCCTCAGTCAAGTTTGGCCTATATAGTGCCAAAAAGGTCAAATTCATTATCAATATTAAAAATTCAAAATATATTTCAAAAACAAAATTGCTGCCTTCTGTTAATAATGGGAGAAATCTAGCCACCGTAGGTCCACATTTCTACACAGAGCTTGGAATTCCATTCTTTTGATGAGACTCCTCATTTGAATTTGTTTCACTCATTCCTGTTACCAGCCTAGCCCTAATAAGCATTCAGTTTCTGGCCCCTGGGGTAAGGGATGTTGAAATTTCCTGTCTGAATTTGTCAGTATCTGACTAAGAGACATCAGGTGGTACTTCTTCATCCTTAATTACCATTGGTTCTCATTTTATAGATGCAAAAGTTAAAGGTCGAAGTCGAGACTGTGTCCATGGTCTGAAGGTAGTAATAAGACCATGTGGCTTTTGACTCCAGCTCGGTGGTTTTCTCTCGGAGTTTATTTCCATTTTGTACACAGAGCCTCTTGATCTTGTGTGTATCCACACCAAACAGAAGACCTGGATGTACAGAAATAAAAGCAAATGACCTTTAGAAACTGCTAAGAATGAGCTCCAGTTACCACTTAGCAAAGCATTCTAGAACTGAAATTGCTGACTCAAATTGATTTTGAATATGAGAAAACCCTCAACCACTTTGGGTACTTAGAAAAAAAAAAAAAAGAAAATCCTTACATTTTGAGCATGTGGCCATTTTTGCAGTGTTTTGCTACTGATTTTGAAAGTATGTGGAAGAAATCCTTATTGAAGTGGTCAGTAAGGGGCGGCTGTGGTTCTTGAGTTTGTGAATTGCACGTGAATCTGGACTCTGCTTGTGAGGTAGGGATGAGAACTCAGCGCCTTGGATGTCTTATGTGTGTGTCAGGTGCTTGGTGCAGCAGCTGATATACGGTGCTGGCTCATTACGTTCCACACCTTTGCTCAGTGGGTGATACTATCCCCCTTTACATTTGTAGAGTTGAGAGTCAGTGTGAATAAGAAATTCACTTAAGTTTACATGGTTAAGAAATAATTTCAAACCGTAGAATTTTTTTTCTATACCCCAATTGTTTCTGCTTATTTGTGCCCTATGCCATGTTCTTCCCTAAATTCTGAGTCACAGTGTTTCTTTCACAAAATCAAAGGAGTTAACCAGATGAACTTATAGTTCCTTCACCCAACCTTGAGATTCTATGATTTAACGAATGCTTGAAGAGGAAAAAGATGGCATTAAAAATAAAATTTTACACCTAAACTTATCTCACTTTTGCTTAAAAAGAATCAGATAATTAAAATGATTTGTGTGAGTATAAAGAAAATATTTGTTTGTCTCTTAGATTTTATTTCATTTTCTCTCTCTGAAAGTTCACATATCTAGGACAAACAGTTCTGGAAAAAAAAAATCCTCCGCCTTTTCCATGGTCCCAGTTTAGAGTCAGAAAATAGTTCTGACAAATCATTATTGATGAGGATAAGCCCAGGGTTACAGGAACAAAAAGCCCAGCTCCTTATATTAGCAGGCAGCCGGCAGGAGACAAAGGGGAGTGATATAAAAGGGAGCCTGCACACATCCTTTGATTTTTAAAATTAGTCACAAGATCTGCTTCCTTTTTTTCCCCCTGGGGAGATTATTACAGGGGTAGCAATGAATAGTGCTCAGTAACTTTGTATTCTTCTTCTTTCTCTTTCTTTCTTTCTTTCTTTCTTTCTTTCTTTCTTTCTTTCTTTCTTTCTTTCTCTCTCTCTCTCTCTCTCTCTCTCTCTCTCTCTCTCTCTCTCTGTCTCTTCCTTCATTTTGATGGTAAAAATTGTTATATTTACCAATGGCTAGTTGGATCCAGTTTAGATGATCCCAGTGTTGAGAGTATCTTCCGAAGCATCTTAGGAACCCAATTACACATACCCTTATTTACTCCATCAGACCTGGTCAAGCGTAGCCGTCGGGCAGCCAAGTCATAGCGATTCAGAATAGCTTGTTCGATCTGATGCTTATTGGCTTTGATGTCCACAATGATCTTGTGAGCATGAGTCCGTTCCTGTCTTTGATCTTCTTCATGGCTGACTCTATTTCAGAGGATTTTGATGATGGAATAGTGGTCAGTGTCATTTCTCCTAGTGGTGCTCTTCTTAGATTATGTGCGCTGCCCTTGAGACTTAGAGAACCCTACTCTGTGTGACTCTGGGTGTTAGAGCCTTCAGAACTTTTGTGTGGCTTCCATCTTGTGAGGCCTTAAGATTTCCTTCCATATTTTTAGCACCATCTTTTGAAAAGTCCTTTTTATTTTTTAAAAAATAACTTTTTCCTTTTATAAGAATAAATAAAGATAGTATTATTTGTGGTACAAAATATTAGAAGTTATTTAGAAAAAATTATAAGTACATTACCAGATATAACCATATATGTATATCCTTCCAATTTATAGTTAGCACTTTTTAAAAATATATATATATACATCTTGTTGAATATACAGTTGTGTACTCAGAGTTTTTATTTATCTTTTAAGGCTGAGCATTTCTCTCATGTCACTGTATATTTTTTTAAAATGACTTTGATGGTTGTACCCTTCACACATATCTACAGCAATGCATTGCAGACCCCACATTTAGCTTGTTTGTAGTGTTTTGCCATCATAGATAGTGCACCCATGACTGTTTGTGTATATTTATCTTGACTCAGTGTCTGACTATTTGAGCTGCCACATAGTTTTCAAGATTTAAAATGTGGGACAAAGTGTCTCTACTAGTAAGTTTTCTTGTTGCTGGACACAATACTTGACACTCAAATTTAAAGGAGAGGTTTAATTTGGCTTAATTTTAAGGGAATTCAGCCCATGGTCAACTGGCTCCAAGGCAAAAACATTATGGCATGGTAGAGCAAAGCTGCTTAATTCATGACAATCAGGGGAACAGTGTTAAAGATGAGAGATGATGAGGCAAAGGGCCAAATATAATACCCAGGGTCACACCTTCAGAAGTATGCTCCACTCCTCCCTGGGTGAATCCCAAAGACAACCAAGCTGATACTCCACCTAACTGTCAAGATGTTCCATTTTCTCAGACCCAAATCTTGATAGTTTACATATCTTAATTCTCTCCCTTATTATACTCTGCCCTTTGGAGAAATTCTAAAGCAACTTGGCAAGTGCTTAAAGCCTTGCTAGGTAGGGTCTCCTCCAAGACATATAGACTGTTCTCTGAAGTGTTCCCATGTCTCCTTTGCAATCCTGCCAGTTTGTCTCATCTCTGCTATCTACCATCTACTTCCCCTATGCCTTTCCCTCCTTGCCTTAGCTCAGTGCTTCCAAACCTCCATGCATTAAAAAACTACCTTCTACATACCAACTGCACCGTTGTCTTACTTACTTAGCTGCTACTTACTTTAACTTAGCAACGATGAGTGTGAGAACATATAGATTTGATGCTCTGAGTATGTGTGTATATCAGTATGTGTGTGAACAATTGTCTTTCTAATTCACATGAAAATAAACTCATAGGTATTGAAATAAAAAACCAAGATTTTTTTCCACACCACCAGAAATTATCTCCCGTAGCGACACATACTCCCCATTTTGGAAAAAATTTACATTAGTCACATCTTTCTAGTATATTACCTCCTACTTTCTGGTAGACTGACTACTATTATCTCTTCAGTCTTCAGATGAATTCCTGACCCTAGGTCTAAGTTAGGCTGCTCCTTTAGGTCTTGTAGCACCTTGTGTTTTTATTATCTTGGCTCTCAGCATGTAGAATTATAATGATCTAATGCTTACTGTCTAAAAAAGTGTTTATTGAGTGCCTCTGTGTGCCAAGGTTCTTGTGAGAATGTAATGACAGTAGAAGAATGGTCACTGCCCTGGAGGGGCACATGGCCCGGTGGCGTTCTTGCTTAGGTGCTGGACCCAGAGAAAGGCCTCTAGTGGGGCTGGTCAGGGGCAAGGGATGGACGAAGGGCTGTGTCAGTGAAAGTTTCAGATGGACACAAGCCTGAGCTGAATTCTAAAGAGGAGAAAGTTAGGACATATCTATTTAATATGAAAGAAGGGAGTAAAGGAGAAATAGGTACAAAAATATCACAGGACACATATAGAAAATAAGCAGCAAAGTGGCATATATATACCCAACCACATCAGTTAATTCATAAAACATTCTAGCTAGAAGGCAGTGATTGTAAGACAAATAAAAACAACACAGGATCCCATGACATGATATCTACAAAAGAACTCCCTTTTGGCTCAAAACACAAATAGGTTGACAGTAAAAATAATGCTAAGATATACTATCAAGCAGTTACTATAAGAGAATTAGAGTGAATATACTAACATCAGACAAAATAGACTTTAAACCTAAGTTAATGTACATTAGAGTTTAAAATAGAAGTTATAGCATACGTCAATTTGAAATTTCAGCAGGAGAGAAGAAAGAGGATGGAGGT
>RJWM01024613.1:0-30523 GCA_004363535.1 Dasyprocta punctata | reverse complement strand
GCATGAGATGCTCTCCTGTTTATTCTGCTTCAGTCACAGCAGCCTTCTGTTCTGCCTTCCATCCCAAAGGCAGCCATTCCTGTCCCAAATTCCAAACCCTCCAGTAAAAGGAGAAAAAACAGCAGCACATAATGTTCACAATACCCCTGAGTTATGTCCCATGAAGGCCCTAGGAGATTTGGAAATGGTCCTGTTGTGATTTTTTTCTGGTGTGACTGGTAGGTCTAGCAGGAATGAGGAGTCACAGAGCCAGTCCCTGTTTTGTCACCATCTTCTTGCTGGAATATTCTCTTCATCCATGTCTTTATGCAGCTGATCTTACCATCTCTGCTGAAATGTTACATCCACAGAGAGGCTTTTTCTTGCTATCCCAGCTTGATCACTTCCCTGCTCTAATCACTCTCCACACTATTTTCCTGAATTATAATCTTCAGAGAAGTTGTGACTACCTTGAATTCTTTTCTTTCTCCATCTCTGGCTGAGTATATTGTCTGTGTCTCCACATGACGATATCCTTGTCATGAGGACAGAGCCCTTGTCATCCATTATCTTCTGGGATGTTTGCTAACATCTCTCCTGCTTGGGGATGCATAACTGCTGTGTCCCTCTTTCCCTAAGCTCCAGTGCCCAACTCAACCACTCACCTTTATTCACCTTCCACTCTCAATCCAGATGTCTTTTTCTGGGAGCAAGCCCTCTCATGCTGACAGGACAAAGGGTTCTGCTTCCCCTGTTTATTTTCATCATATTCACTTGACTTTCTATAGCTTAACATGTGTTTACTGTGTGCCAGGCCATGTTGTGAGTGTTGTATGCATATTAACACATTTATCCTCTGTACTGGTTTGTGTATCCCCAGTTCACTGATAAGGAAGCAGAGGTTCAAAGTAGTTAAGACTTCACCCCAGGAAATGTCAGAGCCAGGGAGAAAATCCTGGAATCTACGCCTGAATCTGCTTTCTTATTATCCATATGATATTACCTGTAATGCCCTATTCTGTCCACTTTCCCCTACCAAAACTTCTCAAGGCATGTCCTATTTAGTTATACCTCAATACCTAAAACAAGCTCTGGGAGATAGGTGACATTTGATGGTACTGACTGAATAAATTTTTAGTGAGTGTTGGAACAACACATTGTAGTGGAATAACTAATGGTCAACTTGTAACAGCAAGTTGAACGCAGTCAGCATTGTTCTGGGTTTGGAATGCCCACCTGAGGATTTTTGCCAACAGCATAATAGGAGAACTGGAGGGGAAGATGCTATGCTGTTGCTGCTCTTGGAGGAGCTTGTCACACTGGTCTTCTCATATGAACTCACATGTTAGCATCATCGGGGAAGCTCCATGCCTCCCTGTCCCTCAGGATGGCTGTGGTTCTTCTCAGGACACTGGTGGTCCTTACCTTGAGCATCTCTTCCTGGTTCCAATGAAGGTCTCTCAGCCTGCTGGCACAGATCCTTCAGCCCGCTGGCACAGACATTCTAGCTTCCATCACTGGCCTTTGGGCCTTCTAGTGCAGGTCCTTGATACAGACCTGCATGAGCCATTATTGTGAGCTCTAGACCTCCAGCGGGACTCGTGGAGGACATTACCATGGGCTGTAGGTCTTCAGCTAAACCCCTGTAGGACAGCGCTATGGGATCCAGGCCCTTATCTGTATTCCTTGGGTCTCTAGTGCATGGAGAGTTCTCTGTTGATCTTCTGCATTTGACTTCTTGGGTGGATATTATAAAATATTGCTACTAATTATGTGTCCTGTATTAAATTTTTTCTCTCACAAATTCTGAGTATAAAACACATCATCTACATGATTTATTTAGGCATTCTCTTCCTCAGTGTCTTTATGGGTATTTCAAGATCTTCTCCTTCCAAGTAACAGATTTTCAGTTAAGCATGAGATTTGCAGAGATTCAACACCTAATTCAAATGAAGGGCATTGGAACCACTGTAGTGCAAAACTTGAAGAAATTTTTCTGTAGGTGGTCTTTTTTGCAAAATCTTTCAAAGTATAACTAAGTTCTAGAATAATTAAGTTCCAGAATACTTGTGCAATTTAAAGTAGTAGCTACCCCACAAACTGAAATGAGTGCTGTTTTATTTCTAGTTCAGGCATGCAGCACAATTCGGGACAGAAAAACAAAGCAGATGCTACCTTTGCTTTGTGTCTTCAGCTGCTGTCTCCCCAGTTGCCTCCCACAGTAATGACTTGGTGCTTCCTTCTACTATAGCTACAGCCACTTCTCTACTGCACACCATGCCTCATTTTGCTTAGCTGCCTTCTTTTGCTGCCTTGGCCTTACCAGGAATTGTAAGTCTCCATCTGGATCTAAACATGCTGGGTGTCTCCATGGGAACCTTACTAGAATTAGAAAGGGTAGATGAGATGTCTCTAGATTTTATTATTTTTGTGATATGTTAGAGGTGATCACATTTCAAAGGCACTCGGAAAATTATGTTCAGAGCAAGTGACAAAGGTAACAAGAGCCATACCAAAGGAACTCCTTGGAGTTATACAAAACATTTTTGTCTTCAGGTTTGGGAGAGATTTTGCTAACTTTTCAAAATAGCAATTGAGACTCCTTGAGAATTCTATGAGCACATTAGAATTTAAAATGTATCAATGTAAAAATGAGAAAAACTTTGAAAAGGTGCTGTAGTAAAAATCATAATCACTAGTCACCTACTGATCTTGCAAGAAGAGTAAGTGATCTGACTTGGATAATTCTCATTAACTGCATGATATTGGAATGATTATTCATTCCCAGAGTATTGAAATGAATTTTGGGTATCCTAGACTTTTAACCAGACATCGTTTATTGATTCATACTTAAATGTCAACTAAATAATGTTACTTCTTAACCTTTGATATAGTATGTCTTTTAGTGAGTTAAAAAAAAAAAAGATCCTTTACTCCCTGTGTGAGGCTCAGAGGTAGACAAGGTAGAACAATGCCCACATCTGTTTTTGTCTCTGCCAGTGTTGCCCTTTACGTTAATCTGCATACCCACATGACTAGCACCAAATAAAATGGATCTGAATCTCCTGTTCCCTACTTGCTTTGGACCGCCACCATGTATGGGCATTCACTTGGGCCCTGAACCCTTGTTCTATTCTCAGATTTCAGATCTGACACCTGAAATGGCTTTTCTGACTCTCAATCTTCCATTCTGTGAGACAGAATTTCACATTAGCTTCCATTTTAATCCATTTCTTGGTGACCACCCTATGTAAGACCAATCTTGTCCTCTAGGTCTCCATCTAGACCAACCCCCAAGAAGGGGAGAGAGCATCAAGCTTACTGACCTCACTGCAATTATTGAAGCGGTTCTTTTCTGTAGTGCCCTTAGAAACAGTAACAAAGATGATTCTCTGATTGTGAATTCAGAAGCCTAAGAAAAAAGGGATAGAAGAAAGTTAAAATCTCCTGTTCAGAATTGGTTAATGCTGAGAGGTTTTAATAGTTTGGACTAACACAGATTTGTTTCAGAGAATCATTTTTCAATCAAAAATACATCTGAAGTTCTCTACAGATGAATTATCATGGGAGGAATGGCAGAAATTCCCTTAGGCATAGTCTCTGGCTTAGGCGAGGGAGAATGAGAAGGTATAAGGGATGGACAGTTTCATAGCTCTGAGGTGAGGTAAGAAATGTTACTCATGAATTGCAGGGATTGTTAACCTCAAAACACCTCCATAAAGACATTCACATGGAACAGGCTTAGAAACTCTTTTTCCCAACATATATAATACATTTTCAAGTCTACCTGGCTCCAGGACTTTCTGGAAAGCATTTTAATACTTCTTGTCCTTACACACAGCTTTGCTGAGTTTTTTGTGGCATTCAGCTAAGACTACCTTAGACTGGCTCCATTTTGGCACTCATCTCAGACATTTCTCCATGGTTTCAGCTCTTTTCATCAGGTAAGAGTCCAAGCCTATCTATTTTACAACCAAGTATGTCCCTGTTTGTGCCTTATAAATCTACTTTAATTTAATGACAGAATTGTCATTTCTCCAAATGCCTCTGCCATAGATTACAGGCTCCATGTTCTTTACATGATTTTGTTGTTATTCTGATCTGGGCACTGCAATAGCTTCGCTTGCCTGTTTGCCCAAGATATTGAAAATGGTTCTTAGAAAGTTCACAGTGTCTCTGTAAGTGTTCTGAATTTTTCCATTCCACCTAGCCCTACTGAAGACAATGACGCAATGGATTTCCCCTGGGACTTTTTTAAATGTCTTGTTTGCCTCCCAGGTTTGCCTAGGACTCAATAGGTAGACCACTCTGGCCTTGAACTCATGATCCTTCTACATTAGCCTCCTGAGTTCTGGGTTTACAGGCATGCGTCACCATACTCAGCGACTATCTTTGGAACGTGTGTAAATACTGTTTAATCTGTGTATGAGTATTTTAGGGTTGCCAACAAATTACTACAAGCTTGTTGGCTCAAAATAAGAGAAAGTTATTGTCTTGCAGTTTGGATACCAGGAAATCAAGGTATTAGCAAAACCACACTCCCCTTGAAAACTGTGGGATGAATCTTTCCTTGCTGGTATTCTTTAGCTTCCAATCTTTACTCTCACCATGGTTTTTCATGTTTGTTTGTCTTTTCTATCTCTTACTAAGACACTTGTCCTCAGATTTAACACCCACTCTCCTAATTCGAGCTATTTCCTCTCAAATTCCCTAATAGGATTTTATCTCTACATACTCTTTTTTCAAATAATGCAACTCTCACTGTGCCTGGGTAGTAGAACATTCTGATATAACTTGGTGGATTGTGTTGAACCTGCCATACCCTCAACTCTGATGAGAAGTCTACATACACCATCACTCACTCTGCATATTCATAGTGGATCTCAAAGACTATTTTTAAATCTAGTTAAGATGTGGTGCCAGACTTTCAATATTTACTTTGTATGCTCTTGGATAAAGGTGGCTGTGAACGCTTCAGATAAAGCCACATTGGAAACACTGATAGTTTTATGACCTATTCAGTTAGAGTAGATCAGGTGTGCCTCTGGGAAGCAAACTTTTCCTAATGAGTCCTTGCTCTTTGCAAGTTTGAGTGAAGTTCACATCATTTTGAAAACCTAGTGGGTTTCTTCTAAAATCCCAAGTCAAGTTAAGAAGCCTATTCTTTTCTACCTCCTCCCCTGCTATTGAAGTTTCAAATGAATTTCCATAACAGTTTTTTCTTGGCAATCATTTGCACAAATAGCTAGATCATTAGTATGACTGTAAAATATTTGAAAAAGTTCATCTTGGTCAGAAATTCCACACTTCGAGGACCCTTGCTGGGCAGTGAATATGGATATATGTTAATTTGCACTTTCTACATAGGGCTTCTGCTCTTGTGCTTCTGAATAGCCGGCTCTGAGAAATATTCAGAAGTTGATCTTTTGCATCCATTCACTCAACAAATCCATATTCAATAGCTGATTAATTAATTAATTAATTACTGACTTGTGGAAGATTAATAGATAAAGAATAACACTGTATCCTGTACAAAGACATGCAAAGTGCTTTGTCCCATAGTCTCTTTTGATCCTCACAATAGACTTGCAAGATCTCTTGAACTATGGTCAGTTCACAAATGTTGAAACTGAAGCAAAGCTAGGGGAGGGTAAAACTCAATATTCCATGAGGTCCAACTGGACCTCAATGGAAAAACAAACTCCCTCACTACTCTATACATATATTATGCAAACAATACCCTCAAGGTCCATACAGTATGTAGTAGAGAATTTATTAACAAGAGCCCTTGTGAGATATGCAGCTCATCCAAGATGTTACAGATGTCAATATTGTAATGAAGAGGCTGCCTAAACACATATGTATATATTCCAAGAATAAACAGAGACAATTGAGTCACCCAGAAACCAGTAATGGTGGTAAATAGAAATGGCCTCTAACCTATTTTTGTTTCATTTATCCCTATTTAAAAATAACCATGGTTAGATGGAGACTATTCAGATAAATATGCTTTATGCCTCACTTGGGCAGTATTTACAAAGCCCAGGTTTTTAACAAAGAAATATTGTTTTAAAAAACCTATGTAAAACCAATACATGTATGGGACTGTACAGAAAACTGACTTTATTCCCCCAATCTCACTTAGGACATTGTATAAATGAGTGTTTAGTTGGTAGATAATCTTGACTCGCGTGCTCACTTGCTGTGTTTTCCGACTCTTTCCCTAATCTGTCTTAGCCCTGGATTTTTAATCTGTAAAATAAAAAGCATAGTCCTTGTACCACACTAGAGAGATAAAATGATAAAGTCTAATACAATTTTTTTAAACTGTAGCACACTTTAAACGTGGTAGTTTTTTTCTATTACTATAATTTATGGAGAATATAACTATTTAAATTTATCTGATCATAAAGTGTAGGATGGGGTTAAGAAATCTACTGGCTCTTTCTTTGTATTGTGGACTTTAGTCTTTGGAGTTATAGAAAATGATGGTATGTAATTCATTTCAAACCTAGATTTCTTGGTTTATAATTATGGGACACAAAAAATGCATCAATTCCCTGTATTTCTGAAATTTGTAGTGGAGTAATAAGATAGATAAATAGATTGATATAGATACACATTTAAATTTTTATGTAGATGCAAACATAGAAATTAAATGCCTTTTCTTTAATTGCTTATGAGTGATGTTTATGAGTGGTGGCCTTTACAAATAGGGCTTTGCTCCCAACCACTTATGATGACGATGGCCATAACTGTGAGTTGGAAAGTGAATTAATCACAAAGAAGAATCAATTTCTCAACAACCATGCTTGACAAAGTATATGCCAAATAATTTTTTGATGAGGATTTAGCACTGGAGTTGGGATTAACCTTACTGAAAACAGATAGAAAGTTGGTCCTCCAAATGTGGATAAAATAATTTTTATCCACAGTTGCATTAGTGAGGGAAAACTATAGAATACTGAAAGTAAAAATGAAAATCATATAACTGGTCATTGGAAAGAGTTTCATATTTTCATTTTACGAGTTTTATAAGGCAATACTCTGAAAAACAATGACAATAACAATAACGTTCATGCTTATTTTTTAAGTAATAATGGCATTTAGAGATGCTCTTTAAAAATAGAGACCTGGCTTTTAGGACCCCTCAAAATGGCCCATTTCTTTAACAGTCTGAATATACTTCAAAAGAAATAAATGTTTGAAGAACTAAAACTGGCTGAGACCCAAGGATAAAGTATTGAAAATAAAGTGTTTCAGACAAGACAAGGTTTAGGTTTCTGCCATCCAGCAAGACCTACAAACAATTAACTCTACCTGCAGTTGAAAAGGCATATAAGGATGTGATTTAACCCCCTTGAGACATTCTAAATTAGAGTGTGACTTTAGTCTCTGCGGATGAAACTTCAGAGAATGGTCTTCTACTTATATTTTTAAAAATTATAGATGGTTAAAACTTTTTTCTGACTTGAGAATCTTTGGGGTGTTTTTTTATAAATGAAATAATGTGTTGTGCAGAAGCTCAGTATATTGGGGAGAAAATGAACATTTAAGAATGTGAATATGGAGAAAATTTATGATAAATTTGGCACTTGTATCATCCCAAAATTTAAAAAATTGCAATGGTGAACAAACAAAACAGATTGAGTATACAGAATCACTATGGACAAGCAAAAACATAGCCACATGAAAGCACTTAGGTGTGTTCCCCCACATGGACAAATTGGAGACTCTTCTCTTGGTGAAGAGTATTGAAGTAATTATATAAAATATTATTACAGAAAGGAGAGCTAGAGATTATGTAGTGAAAGGTTTCTATTCTTTTTAGTAGAGGAAATATTCCCTCAGATGAAATACTTCATGGAAGCCTCATATGTATATGAAATTGTTGAAGCTGAAGCTCTTTAGTTGAAACCAGAAAAAGACCCAAACCAAAAAAAGAACTACTGGTCAATCTCTCTAATGAACACAGATGCAAAGATTCTCAATGAAATACTAGCAAACAGAATGCAGGAAACCAAGTGAGATTCATCCCAGGAATGAAGGGATGGTTCAATATATGCAAATCAATAAATATAATGCACCATATCAACAGAGCGAAAGACAAAAATTACATGATCATCTCAATAGATGCAGAAAAAACTTTTGATGAAAGCTAACATTTATTCATCATAAAAACTCTACAGAAAATTGGGGTAGTCTTTACATCAATCTAATAAAATCCACCTATGACAAATCAATGACCAATTTCACTAAATGAACAAAAACTGAAGGCTTTACACTCTACAGTCAGAAGACAAAGATATCCATTACCACTGCTCTTATACAATATAGTTCTGGAAACATTAACTAGAGTAATTAGATAAGAAAGAGATTTAAAATAAACAAAGATAGGAAAGGAATAAGTTAAATTATCCCTATTTACAGATGACATGATTTTCTACATAGAACACCCCAAAAACTGCAACAAAAGTCTACTAGATTTAATAAGCAAATTCAGCAGCATAGATAAATACAAAGTCAAACGTAAGTCAGAGAGGCTCCAACCAGAAGACAACTAGTCTGCCTTCCAGGAGAGTGCGCGACTGGTGCAGACTCCAGGAAGGGAAAGATATGGGCCTCTCGAAAACCTGCCCTGCTGGGTCAGAGAGGCTCCAACCAGAAGACAACTAGTCTGCCTTCCGGAGGAGTGCACGAGCTACTGGGGCTGGCAGCCAGAGCATCTCTTTGGAAAATGACAGTAGGCAATGTAGCAAATATGGAGGGTTCTCTTCTGTCTTGTCTTCGAGACCCAGTATTGTTCTCATTGTTTTGCTTTATTCTGATTAATTTTTTGGCTTTATTTTATATTCTGTTTTTATTGGTTTTATTGTGTTTTCTTTTGGTTTAATTTTATTATACCTGTTGGAATGGTCAACTATTCTGAAAATAACAAGATACACTAAGTAGCTATTGTTTTCATAGTATCTTTCTTTGAAGTTCTGTACCAGTTCTACTGTTCTGTTTAGATTGACTTTGTTCTGTTATGTTTTGTTGGATTTTACTATCTTAAAAAAAAACAAAAACAAAGTCAACCATAAAATATCAATAGCATTCCTGTACACAAACAACAAAGTCTCTGAGAGAGAAATTAGGGACACAACACCTTTCACAATACTTTCCAAAACAATGAAATACATAGGAATCAATCTAACAAAAGAAGTAAAAGACCTATATATTGAAAATTACACTGAGGTAGAAGGAGCATTGTGAGCTCAAGGCCAGCATGGGCTACAACGCGAGTGCAAGGCCGGCCTGAGCTACACAGTGTGACCCTGCCTCAAAAAACCAGGCACGAGGTTGTGAGTTCAATCCCTGGTGCCACAAAAAAAAAAAAAAATTACAGTCCTCTGAAAAAGGAAATCAAAGAGAATTTCAGAAAATAGAAATATATTCCCTGTTCATGAATAGCAAGAACCAACATTGTGAAAATGGCCCATATGCTCAAAACTGTTATACATATTTAATGCAATTCCAATCAAAATATCATTAGCATCCTTCACAAATCTAGAGAAAACATCCCTAAAATTCATCTGGAAACAGAAAAGACCTAGAATACAAAAGGAAATCCTCATCAACAGAAGGAAGGCAGGAGGCATCACAATACCTGACCTGAAATTATACTACAAAGCTACTGCAATAAAATCAGTAAGGTAGTGGCAAAAGACAACAGACCTGAGGATCAATGGAACAGAATAAAAGATGGAGGCACAACTACAAAATATATGAAAAAAATGTTCAAGATCATTGGTCATTTGAGAAATGCAAAATAACATTGAGATTCCATCCCACTCCAGAAACAATGGCCAATATCAAGAAATCAATTAATAACAAATATTGGAGGGGACGTGAGGAAAAAGGAACACTTCTCCATTGTTAGTGGGAGTGTAAACAGGTACAACCACTGTGAAATCACTGTGGAGATTCCTCAAAAGCTAGGATTAGAGGTCCCATTTGACCAAGCTATTCACCTTCTGGGCATTTTCCCAGAAGAATTGAAAAGATCATACCACAGCAATGTATGTGCACCCATGTTTATAGCAACATAATTTGTAATAGCCAAATCTTCAAAACAATCCAAATGCCCATCAATTGAGGAAGGGATGAAAATGACATGGTATTTTTACACAATGGAATACTACTCAGCTTTAAAGAAAGACAAATTGGAGGTTTTTATAGGTAACAGGATGCAACTTGAGACCATACTCATAAGTAAAATAAATCATACTCACATGTGTAAATACAATATTGTCTCCTTAGTGTAAGAAACTGAAAGAGTAAATAAGCTCCAAAGTCTATGATAGATACTGTGAAAGGGTAACAAACTGATCAAAGGGCAAAAACAACTGGGAGGGGGAAAGGAGAAAAGAAGGAAGGAAAAAGAAAAAATATAAATTAGTATAAATATACAAAAGATAGCTTACATAACTGTATTACTAATTCTATTAGTTTGTGGAAAAAGAACAGTTAGTGTTCATACTGTTTGATCAATTTTGCATGCCTATATCTGGTCATCTGACTATCTCTTTGTAGATAACAATATGCAATATAAGAATCATTGTTAAATTCCTGTCTTCATGTTTTGAAATCCTATATCACTATTGTTTTGGGGTGTTTTTTGTTGCTGCTGCTGTTGTTGTTGTTGATGTTGCTGTTGTTGGTTTCGTTAGTTTTTTCTCTTTAAAATAAAAAATAAAATAAAATAATAAATTATTCATTGCAATGCCTAAGGTTGAAAGAAGGACCTCAGCAGAGGTGACCCTGTAAAATTGTCTCTCTAGACACAAACCGAGTTCCACTTCACAAGAGGTCCACCTGGCAGAATCCTTTCTAGAACCAACCTGTCTGTGGACATAGCCACTCTGATTACTGCTTGACTTGACTTTCATGTTTTCTAATGAAGCCATTGTCTATATGAAAAGAAATATGGTTTGTGATCACCAGTCACTCCGAAGGAAGAAAGAGGTATCCTGAAATATGTTTATGATACTGTATTAATTCCTGTAAATTCCCTAATATTGATTTCTAACATCATATTTTTGTGACACTGTGTTTATTTGAGGAGATGAAAGAAGGCAAGTTATGATCTACTTGTGACTCATGATGATTTGGCAGGAAACATAGCAGGTCATTGGCAACTTTTTTACATGCTTTCAATGACATATTAAGAATAAACCAATATCATGCTTTTAACTGGAAATAGGGTACAAGGGCAGAGAGAAAGATCAAAGGCTGCTTTTTTAAAACAATAATTTGACTGTTTGATATTAATAGAGATTCTAACCAATTTTCATAATAAGCTGCTCTCGAATATAATGGTCAGGAGGTGCCTATCCTTTTTCAATATCTGGCAGACACATATATCACAGGAGTCCTTTAAAGAACTTTTATATCCTATTCTAAATTGGCCTTTTGGACATACAATTTGGCAAAGATCCATATTTTTCTCACTTGCTTCAAGTAGCCAAAATTTTCCATTCATTTAGAATTGTTTCAGCACAGAACGTACCTCAGTCCAACAGAATTAGGGAGGCCTCAAAGGCAGGTGACTTAAAATACTGTATCTCTGTAATATTTCATTACAATGTATATTTAGACAAGGATTCTCCTTACTTAGTAAATATTGAACTTTTGGCATAAGTCATCCCTAGGGCAGTTTCTCAAAGATCTGTGGCAGGCAAATTCATCTCAGCACCAGCTTAAATTGATAATATAAAATCAGAGACCATAAAGTCAACAACAATAACAAAACAAGCTTTTCTAGTATGAAAAAACTGCAAAAATTTTTGGTTTAAACCTGGTTGCAAGGGGAAAATCAGAATATTAAGTTGTCTGAAAGGATTATTCTGTGTCTCTTCTCCCTTCTCTCACCACCACCTCTACCTCCCACCCCTATCCAGATATCCCATAAAGGAGTTGGCATGTTTTTGCTGGATCAGCTGATTTGAGGAACAATTCTAAGTAATACAGTGTTATAAGCTTAAGAAAGAAGGAAAATACTGTCATTGATGTTCTTAATTTGTCTGTAGCACCTGTCCACGAGTCCATAGTCTGGGATCCTCTTTTATAGTTAGCTGACTGCCTACTTTTATCCCCAATACTCCACCTCCTACCTTATGAAACAAAAGAACTCAGTTCTAGGAAGTATTAGCAACTCACCTATGTCATTGTAATCCAGGCTGCGAAGTGAGAAGAGTCACGGAGCCTTTGAGTGGAGTTTGGAGCAGCTCTGGCTACTGCGGGATGGGTGCAGCCAGCTCAGAAAAGCCCCATTCCAGCTGCCGGTGTAGGCTAGGGAAGGAAAGACAGTGCCTGAGAGAAATGCTCGCAGCGCAGTCACAAGTGCTAGAAGCTCTTATCTCCTCATTTCCCCATACCAGGATTCCTTTGATCTTCACTTTCTTTTAGCTATTTTTCTCTTCATTTATCTACAACCAATTCATCTCTGTTTCATCATTCCAGATTCATTCATCCTGATAAATATCAAGTACCTGCTATACCAGGCACCAAATTTTCACCATACTTTACCCTGGCTTTCTTCCCTACCTCTCTCTGAAAGGTATCTATTTGATGTAAAAACCCATGGTCATATTTCTGGTGCTTTCTCTACAGCATGTGAGAGTGTCGACTTGTTTGTAAGTTATAAAACATCTTCATTTCTGAACTTCCCCCTTTCCAAGTTTTCTCTTTCCTTGGATACTTTCTTTTGAGTCTTTTTCTTATTCCTTGTCCCTACCATCACATTTTTTTTCTCTTCCAGGGTTTCTTTTTTTCCCTCTCTTTCTTTTAATTCTATATACTTACATGAACTATTGCATCTATTCTCAAGTACTCAAGCACACTTAAAATGCAGAAAACTACTCTGAGAGATAAAGTTCTAACCCAGTCTCTCTTCTGAACTCCCATGATGTTTAATTAACCTTTGACACAATATAACTTATATGTCCCAGTTATGATAGCTACATAATAAATCATCCTTAAACTTTGAGGCATAAAGCAACTATTCAGCAACTCAGTGAGTGTGCAACAACAGTAGTTGTTTTTGTCATATGATGTCTGGGATCTTGACTGGGAAGACTTAAAGTGGATGGCGAATGAAATCTATTAATATCTCCATGCACATGTCTAATGATCGATGCTATCATTTGAGATTTTAATTGTCATCTACAACTACATTTTGTCATCTATATCTACATTCTGTCATCTAACCTTCAAATGGCTTTTCTAGGTGTCTTGCACTTTCTCACAGCATGGCACCTTCTAGGTCATGAATCTTCTGACCTAGAAGCTTAGGACTCCATAATTCAGTGTCCCGGCTTCATTGAACATGGTCTTCCACATTTTTTGAGCTAGTCTCAAAAATCACTCATTGTCACTTTCACCATTTGATATTGCCTACAAGTGAGTTACAGTCCACTTAAAGACAAAGGAGGAAAAACTCAACTGTGTCAGGTGCTTGGGTTGTGACAGTGATATAGACAGCATTTAAGACAGAAGATATTAAGCAACCAATTTGTAATCGGTCACATCCTCTCCATGGCATTCTTCAACTTTGGATATATTCCTAGTGTCATGCCATTTCTTCATGCTTTTGCACATGTTAGAGCACTATAAGCACTCTCTTGCTCATCACTACCTGATTTTTTAAATCTAATTTCTGTTTATCCTTCAAGCTTCATGGCAAATGCCAATGATTCACTTAAATCCAAGTTTCTCCTTAGCAGATACAGAAGCATCCACCCTCTTATCCTGCTTTCCTCCCATTGGTCCCTTTCCTTACCAAGAGATGGTTAGGAGTAGATGGACATCCCATGCATGAACTGTGAGTACCTTAACCCAAGTTTAAAGCCTGCATCTTCCATTTACTTACTCTGTGGAGATTACCAATTTACTTATCTTTATAAAGCTTTTCTTTCTACACCTACAAAATATGGAGAGTATTACACTCACTTGAAATTGAAGTTTATATAGGATGATATACAGATACTATTTAATAGGTTTTTCAGTAAAATAGCTATCAGCATGATCCTGAGAACAATTATATAGGTCAAAGATTCATTTTAAGAACTGGTGTTTTAATGAAAAAAATTTTCACCTTTAGTTCTAAGAAGCTTCATTGCTAAAATCAAATGAAAACTAATCTTCTTGAACTGTATTTAATATAAGTCATCCACTATTGATATTTCTACAATTCATGGTATCATAATTGTAACAAATGAACAAACAATATTTAGATAGTCATTCTTAGGTAAAGTATTTGTGTAGGATATTATATCTTACCACAACATATTATTTCTTCCCCAAATACTGCATATGATTTTAATCCTTTGGTTTGAGAAAAAATTCCTTTTAAAAACATATTTGCCTAGTGGTCTTGCTTTTGAGTGGACTTTTATTTCTGCTTGCACCACGGAACCAGGTAAAGCAACTAATTCAGTATAGTTTGCTACCCATAAATGACTTTTCTTTCTTTGACTCTATTCATCTCTATGATTGGCATCCTAATGGTTCTAGCCAACTTAAAGAATTCAATGAAAAAAAAGCATTCAATGAAAGGTCACCAAAATTATCCTCTCAGTACAAAACAGACCTTTGAAATATTTGTAGTGAAAACAATAACAACAACAACAACATACTTATTATTTAATGATTTTTGTTTTTGCTTGCTTTTAATGTTTGCTTCTTTTCTTCAAATTTATCTAACTTTCCAAGTATTGAACAGATGCACAATTCATGTGTAAGGACTGTTTGTTTTATGTATCACTTTGCTAGGTATAAGATGATATCAGTGTTGCTTAGGTATCACATGTAAAATGGGTCAAATTCCATTTTTATACCAGTATGAGCAGAAAACAAAAAAGAAGCAAGTATAATTGGGAGAATGTTGAGAGGAGATACTTGTTGACTTTGTAGATTGTAGCTCTTTCTAACCCAAAGTCCTTGGAATATTGATATGATTGACCTCCCTTAGGAAATAGTGAGGACTTTTTCAATTGCTAATCATCAATTGATAGGAAGAGTAAAAAACTAGTGAACAGTTAGAGTAAGACAACTACTGTCCTTAATTTCATCTGAAAAAACCAAGACTGAGGAACACAGGTAGGTGTGTATCATAAGAATCACTTGACAACACTACCAATCTGAATCATCTGTGCTCTAAAGAGAAGTAAGCCTTGTGAGCTGAGAGCCTGCAGCTGACTAGACCTTGAGTTTGTGTGACTTCTTACTGTGGATTTAAATGGATCCTTGGACAGCCTCAGGCCAAACAAGGATGGATTGACTGAATTGAGATAAAAATAATCATTTCCAATTTTGTAAGAAATTTCTTAAGTAGCAGCCTAAGTGCAGGTTGGGAAGAAAACCAAAAAGTCAGCCCACCTGTCTCATGAGCCATTGGCAGTCATGGACAAGGAGGAGAACCAAGAAGTCAGCCCACCCTTCCTGTGAGCCATCAGTGGCATGGGCCAGGAAGAGCACCAAAAATTCAGACTACCCTTCCTGTGAGTCAGCTGCAACCGTTGGCTGGGAAGAGAACCAAGAATCAGCTTTTCCATCCTGTGAGCCAGCCTGTGCTTGGGCTGGGAGACTAAAAGAGCCCACCTGCCCCGGTGTAGGCAACCAGCTGATTTGGAGGAACACAGGCTGGGGTGATAGCACCTGAAGTACAAAAACAACTTAATTCTTGTATTGATTGATGGAATTTGCAGGCCTGGAGCCAGTAATCTGAATGTCTGTTTAGAGTATGACAGTGTGCAATATAACAACTATGGAGGATTTCCTTCTGTCTTGTTTTTGAAATCCAATATTGTTCTCACTGTTTTATTTGTTTCATTCCCTTCAAATTTAAAAAAAAAGAGAGAGCAAGAGAAGTAAACCTAGAAATGACATCTCTCTGGATAGAAAATAACATGCCCTTCCTTTAATGTTGGCTTCAGTGTATCTCCCTTCTAAAACTCACTGAAATTCAATGGCTAATGTAATGACACTGAAAAGTGGGACTCTCAAGTGATAATTGGGCCATAAGGGCTCCACATTTATGTGCTTTATTGGCTTAATAAAAAGTTGGAGTGGATTCCCTTAGCTCTTCCACTCTTTTGTCATGTAAAGACATAGCATTACACTCCTCTGGAGGATACAGTGTTCAAAATACCATCTTTAAAACAGATTGAACTCTTGCCTATCATCAGACCTGCTAGATCCCTTGACAATGGGCTGTCAGGCTCCAAGTCTGCTCTTTATAAATTATACAGTATCAAGCACTTTGTGATAGCAGAGCAAATTGGAGCAAGACATTTGCCCCTTACATTTATGTCTGGGGAAGTTAGGTCTTTAGTTGCATTTTTTGCCTTGTATATCCTTTCATTTTGTCTGTCAAACATTTCATCTACAGTGAACTCAGGGGTTGAGCTGCCTTTCTTGTGCCCCAACATCATTGCTCCCTCTCTAGAGATGTTTGCTTTGACAGTTCTGATCTTTTGCTGATCACTTGCCACATTCTAGTTTACATTCTCTAATCACCTGTGTAGTATTTTTCCCATTTCTCTCTCTACTAGTCAATTCCTCTGCTACACCACTTCCAATAAAGACCAAAAGTGTGTAATTTAAACTGGACTAAGGAAATTCATTCATCAACCAATTCTTCCACAAGTTGCCTCACCCTAACTTTCTAGGGCTATTGTCATATTTCTTCATAAAACACACTCAAGAGTCTAGTTTTAACCTTGAAACATTCTCTTGTGTCTCTTTACAGTCACCAGTGTTGTTCCCCTTGTCTGAGTCTTTTCTTTCTCCTCCTTTAAATATTACATAGTGTATATTCAATGCATTAAGCTGCCTTCAGTTATTCTGACTTTGGGACACTTTTTCCAAGGCACAATATGCTGACATCCAAAAACCATCTTCCAGACTGCTTTTATGTAAATTGACATCTGTTGAGGAGGTTCCTCCACAAACACACCTCTGCTGCTAATAGCACCTCTCTCCTAATTTAGGAATTATCTCTGCCCTTATTTTGTATCTTATCCTTGTGCTGTCAAAGTGTTCCATTATCTCCTAACCAAGGAGCAGGCACATTAGAATGCCTATTCTATGGTACCATAAAACATAACAAAAGGGAAATAAAAGGCAATGTGTTGTTTAGTCCATTAGTGTGTCAAAGAGACTGAACTTAGTTACTAATATGAAGAACCCTGGTGCTAAGTGCCCTTTATTTTCAAAGTTCTTTCTTTGATTTTTGAATGAGGCAATCTATGACAAGATATTCTTTTCTAGACTTGAATTAGTCTGTGTTTTTCATGTTGCTTGCTACCCAAGAAGTCTGCCCAATTCAGTACTATATCCTTTAATGTCAAAAATTCTCATAGCAATTTTTAGGAAAATTGTGTAAATTGAACCCAAAAGATTTGATCCTGGGATTTTGTATAAGTAGTCTTTTAAAATTTTTGTTTTTATTGCTACATGTCAGCAGTGTAAAATGATTACATTCATCATAGAGTGTTGTTACACATATATAACATATCTAATTCTTTTCTATTCTCTCTCTTGCACATTCTTCACCTTGCAACCTCATTCCCCTCCTGCTTCTCTTTATGCTGTGAGCACCCTTAGGATGACATTGATAATGGTAGATTCTAGAATGAGTATCCTAGAAATATGTAGACTACTCACTTGCCTTTAACCCTTTGACTTATCCTGTTGGATAACTGAAACTGGGCTTTTCCTGTAGAAGGCTTTTGTGCTTATTTTTGAACCTACCTTACCCTTTCTACTTCCAGCTCTTTTTTTGTCTACTCATTCCTTCCCTTCCCTCTATTTCCTTTCCCTCTTCTTTCTCTCTCTGCTTATCTTCCCTTCTCTCCAGTCTCCTCTCCTCCTATACATTTGCAACCATTCCTCATCCAAATCCTGCAAGTTATACCAGAGATAGTTATTAGTTTTTTATTTATTATATTTGAGTTTATTTATTATATGCATTAGCTTATCATGTTATTTATTAACCTGTTGTGTTTATTATATTTATTAGTTTATATTTATTGTTTTTATGAGTTTATTATGTGTATTTGTTATTGCATTTATTAATTGTATTTAGTAGTTTATATTTGTACTATTTATTAGCTTATTATTTGTGAATTTGCTGTGTTTATTATTTATTATATTTGTTAGTTTATTCTATTTATGATTGAT
Source organism: Dasyprocta punctata (assembly GCA_004363535.1). NCBI lineage: Eukaryota > Metazoa > Chordata > Mammalia > Rodentia > Dasyproctidae > Dasyprocta > Dasyprocta punctata. Next base: position 12,319 of record RJWM01024613.1, on the reverse strand, counting down.
CAGGCATTTTTTTTTTTTGCTAGTTAGAATAGATTGAGATGCTTGCCTTTATTCCTTTAAAACATTCAAAAAAGACTACCAACTAGACATTGAAGATAATGATCAGGAAACTGACAAATATGTTCCATCTGTCACAGGGAAACAGGCTACAAGCAGACAACTCTGGGACTGGATGCTCTACAACACTTAGGAAACCTGTAGCTCCTGTATGGAGAAAGAAATTCAAATAGGAAAATACGGAGTGTTGTAAACACTCCTCAAAGGGACTATGCAAAAGACAAGTTAGCCAGACATGTTATCACAGGTGCCATAAGAATAACTGTCAGAACTCTGATGAGTACAGTAAGATTCCAGAAGCTGCACAGAGTAACAAAAATAATGAAGATGCTAAACCACCCAAATACAGTAAGGTTGCTTGAAGTCGAGACTGAGAAAACTTTCTGCTTAGTAATGGAATATGCAAAAGGTGATGAAATGTGTGAGTATTTGGTTACTCTTGGAAAAATGGACGAAATAGAAACAAGAACTAAGTTTCGATTGATCCTATTTGTAGGGCAATACTGCCATGAAAAGGGGGTCGTGCAGAGCCCTGAGCACCAAGAAAATATTGTTAGATGAGGAGAGGAACATCAAACTAGAAGATTTTGGATTCAGCACTGAATTAACTGTGGGCAACAAACTGGACACATATTGTGGCACTCCTGCATGTGCAGCCCCAGAGAGCCACCTGGGCAAGGAGTACCGGAGGCTGGAAATCAACGTGTGGAGTCTTGTAGTGGTTCTGTATAATCTAGTGAGAGGGTCACTTCCGTTCAAAGGAAGAAATCTGAAAACAAGTGAGAGAAAGAATTTGCGTGGGGAGATTCAGATCCCCTTCTACCTCTCCACAGACTGTGAACAGATTTTGAAGTGATTCCTTGTTCTAAACCCTAAGCAGCATGGCAGCCTAGATGAGATCAAGATGGACAAGTGGCTCAGTGAAGCTTAGGAGGGAGAGGAACAAACATTTGTTGAACAAGAACTTAACACTGCAGGCCTAAAAAGAATAAATATGACAACCACAGTGGAATCTTCAGAAAAAGAACTTCACAGACCTCTTTCAGAGAGCAAATGTGATGAAAACTCAACCATCTATTTCTCCCTCGGGAAAAAGTCTTCTGAGCCAGACTCCTCTCACTCCAGCTCTAGCAGGCACCTTTCACTTACTAAGATGCAGCCAACCATTGAATTCGGCAAAATCACTGACTGGCCTCCTAGCCACAAAGTACACACAAGGTTATCTTGCTGCAAACCTCAGACACCACACTGTGATGATGCTGGACCAGTTATTCCTTCAACTGTTTCCCACCCAAAGAAGAGTCTGAGTAGCACTGCAGAGAGTGACCTCAAGATGAAATTCCATTCCACAAATCTGCAAGAACATCTATCCAGGGAAAGAAAGTTGTTGCTACCAGTTCCATACTTAGGAACCCGAGCCATCTCGACCAACTGGACGTTCCTGAACAGCAAAAAAAGCCCTGCTGTGCCTTATAGTAATAGCACAGATGTGCTTGAAAATCTTCCTTTTGTGGTGAGGGACCTTCTCTAGACAGGTTCATGGTGATTCAAAATGTGCAAGACATCAGCATCATTTCTGATGTGAGAAAAACAGTTGTTTCTACCCACATTATTAACTACACAACCACCCAGGCTGTCATCCACTTACCAAGATGCAATTCCAATGATAGCACTTTGAACTACCAGCCACAGGAGGTTGGAACTACCACACACAATGACCCACATTTATTACCCAGCCTTTCCAAGAAAGATATACCACTGTTCCAGACTCTATGTCCATGCTCTGCTAATTTTTTTATTAAATTGACTTTAAGACTTACAAGGCATTAAAAATGTATTTGCCAAACAAATGTATAAAAAGAAAGAAGCAAAACATTGAGCCCTCCACTTCACTTGGAGAATGAAATCACTAGTTCCATGGATCCCAGGGACATGTTGAGAGAAATCCAAAGAGTCCTAGAGGCAAATAATTACATGCATGAGTAGTGGGGGCACTTCCAACTCTTCTGTAGCGAGGGTGATTGGCCTAATGTGAAGCCTGTGCAGTTGGAGATGGAAGTCTATAGGCTGCCAAGACTTTCTAAATGGGTTCCCTTTTAAACACAGGCAGGCAGATCTGCAGCATTCAAAATTATTGCTTGGAATATTGCCAGTGAACCATGGCTGTAGTGCACTAATTATCATTTAAGTAAAGTGGCAATTTAAAGTGTTTTCTTGAACACTGATGCAAATGTATAGACTAATGTTTAGGCAATTACAACTGTAGCTTATAAATTGGGACTTATAGTCTGAGGATGAGCACAAAACATTTCTCAACAAATACATTTCTGTTCTCTGACAACTGGACTTTCTGATACTACTTTCCTATTCTAGAGCCTTGGTGCAAAAATAGTTTAATTCATGTTGTGACCTCCCATGGCATCTAAGTCAGGCTTGCCATAGATAAATGTTTTGTATTAGGAATTTAATGGACATGATTAACTTTCCAACGAGTAGTAGATTAGACACTATATGTGGTGGAAGTCAGCGTGACACTCACCTCAGAGTCACCAATGGTCTGGAATTAGTGTAGAGGTCTAGTGCTGCAGCTGGCAAGCATGGGGATTGGCAGGTACACATAAGTACCTGGCATAACCTGGCCCTAGATCTCCGCCCACAGCAACAGGGCAGAGCCCTGAGGATCTGACCCACTACAGTGCCAACAGAAATGGTTCTTTTTGTCCAGTAATTACTGCTTCTAATGTCTATTTCAGTAACCTTTCAGTGATCTGGTCAGTGAAGAAAATGGGCACCCTCACTTGGTTGGTGGGCACACTAACTAGAGTTCAGGGATTGCTCAGAAATTTAGTAGCTAATTATTAAAAAGAGCCAAAAGTAATGCTTTTGGAGGGAGTTTGGTAAGTAACAGGCGGAAGAATGAGGATGCCAAATTGTACTGGTAGTGAGCGTAATAGTGTAGAGCTAACAAGTATGTGCCGAGCAGAGATGCTCACTGCTTTCTGCCTGAGTCTGCCTTGTCCTTAGCAGTGTGGGGAGGCCTGGACCTATAGATGCCTTCACTGTGGGCAAGGAGGAGGCAGAGTCTGGAAACATGGACAGATCAGAGGAGAGTTTGTTTTGGGTTTTTTCCTCCCTTGATTCTTGAGGTTGATTGTTTTAACTGATTGTGAGTAACTTTTAGATTTATTCTTTATTTTAGTATCTATTTAGATAGGGTGTTACAAAGTCAATATTAGCAGCTAGTGTAACTAAAGTTTGCACTGTGGATCAAATATAATTATGTCACAGATAAATGATAATAGTGCATTAATTAATATTCTCAAGCAACCAGAACTTAATAAACTATGTTTCAGTTTATATATTTGAGGCTAAATTGGTTAGGCGCCTACAAGTTTGTGATGACTGTACCTTCCTTATATGTTACTCCAACTCTTAAATAGGATTGTGGGTTTTCTTTATTCTTTTAACCATTTTGCCTTAGTATTTAATTTTTTTTTCTGATGGTAGTGTAGCTATGGTGCTTTCTTTTGATTCATGGCTTTGTGGTATAACTTATCTGACTCATTTTCAGCCTATCATTGTCTCACGTTTTAAGTACAATGTACCCCAGCAAAGTTGTGGTTTAGAGTTGTGGACTCAATCATTTGAAAATTTTTCCCTAGAAAGAATCTGACTAATAATTGTTTGGAAGAATCCCATAATTTCACAAAAATTGCAAATATACGCCACAATATTTTTTGGCACTAGGTTTGCTAGAAGCCAATCTGAGAGCACTATTCATTTCTCCTTGCTTCTGATTGGATGCTGCTCTGTAACCCATCTCTAGGAGATGCATCAGCTTTCCCACATCATAACAGATTACTGTACCACATATTGCTATTTCAAGTGTTCTCAGTTTGATCTTCTTAAAGCCCCAAGATCCCTAAGATGCTGCCAAAATGCCCTGCACCATCTTAACTTTTATTAATGTAGTATTTTATTAAATTAAATTACATAATTGTGGGAGACATGGTGTATTTAGAGTCTACACTATAAAAATAGGCATTTATAGGCACTTTTCTGAGCTTATTTTTAATTCGTGGTTTTTCACAATTGTGGGTGCTCTAGGAACATAACTGTTGCGAATTTCAGGAATCTTGCCACCATGTCATGAGGTGTATTTCCTCAGCTGTGCAACTCTGCCATGCCATGTTGCCTTGGATTCAACTGACTATGAACTGAAACTGTAATCCAAAATAAACCTTTCCTCCTCTAACTTGTGGGTGTCAGATATTTTTGTCTCAGCAACAAGAAAGTAACTAACACATAAATGTTACATTTCTTGTTTGAAATCCAAATGAGTCAGCTTCAAAGATTCATCAGGTCTTTTTCAAAGTCAGCTTCAAAGATTCATTAGTTACTTTTTCAGTTCTGGGACAAAATACTCAACAACCACAAATTCAAGGAGGAATGGTTTATTTTAGCTCATAGTTTATAGAGGTTTCAGTCCATTGGCTGGCTACAAGGCAGGCAGGTATGGCAGAGGAGAAAACAATCCATATTTTGACAGGTAGGAAGGAGCCAGCAGTAAGCCTTCCTTCACTTTTTTATTCCATCCGATTTACAAGACTATTGGTTGGTGACACCTACACTCAGGGTGGGCCTTCCCACTATCCACACCTAGAACCATGCTAAACCATTCAGTAGTCTAAACCAGTTATTGCACACCCATTATCCAGTATCACATACTCATGACCTAGATACCTCCCAAAAGCCCCATCTAAGGGTACATGAAGCTTTGGAGGGTCATCTAGATATGAGCTTTGGGAGGTCATCTGGATATAAGCTATAACACACTATTTTTAAGAGACAGAATTCGCAGGCCGGGGATTCAAGCACTTGCCTGGTAAGCGCAAGATCGTGAGTTCAATCCCTGTTACAAAAAAAAAAAAAAAAAAAAAAAAAGAATTCTTGAGCACATACAAGCATTCAGACCATTTGTGAAAAGCTGGATTTCATTGTATTATTGTACTGACTACTATTGTGGGCTCTTTTGTACTTTCCATAGGTTTCCTTCTTCTTGGCAGAGCAAGATATTTCAGGTTTATTGTAGCCTTTATGCTCCCTACATGTGAAATCCGTTATTTCTCCCAGAAAATTTTGTTTCTTTGGTAGGAAATGATATTTAGGAACTACAGTGAGTATTAGTGATGCTCATTCTAAAGAGTTTTCATTATTTTCTAGGCTTTCATTTCCCTTATTGAACTTTTATTTATTTTCTTTATAATCAGGTGATATTAGCTCTCTGTTGCCCAGAGATGGTCTGGGTCTATGTCTGCACAGTTATTAATGGTGCTCCTTAAAAACATATCACTTTGGATGATACAGTATATGACTGTTTTATTCATTAAATGACTTGGTCTGTTTCTACTGGGTGCCAAAACAATGTCTCTATCTTTAAACTCCTGTAGTTTCAGGAGCGTATGTCTTGGTTGACCATCTGGGCCAAGACTTGATGTGCTCTTTCCATATGTGGGCTTCAGTCACCTTTCATTGCAGGAAAACTATGATTTTTTTGTAAATGCTGTGCTATGTTGTTGCTCTACATGTTTCTTTGGGGATTCTACTAATATGCTGAATTTTCTTGACTGTATTCTATATCTCTGTTTTATATGGTCTTTAATTTCTTCATTTTTCTCTTTTCTGTTCTCTAGCTTTCTTATTGTCCACTCTCTCTCCTGGCTAATCTCCCACGTTTCTTCCTATTACTTCACTATTCTGAAGTATCTTCTTCATTTTTTCAATTCCTCCCCTGAACTCTGACAGAACAATTTCACATTCTGCTATAGTGTTTTCAATCATGTCATTTCTGAGATTTTCAGTTTTTAAATTATGCTACATTTTGATAATTTCCATACTGTTCTTAATTTATTTGAGTTCCTTTTGTAAGAGTAACCTAGAATTTTCTCACCTTTATGTCATTTTTCTGATAGGGTTTCATTTGTGGTCAATTTTCCTCTTTCGGAGCTTGATGGCAATCTTTTTCATTTTCTTTTGTTATAGTGCGGTCACCTCTTTTAGGGGATAAGCAATTGGTGGTAATTTATGAGTTTCAAAGCTTTTACCACCATGAGAACTCTCCTTTACATCCCTTCTACTGTCTACTCAAAGGATAACCCGCACATGTCCTCAGCACATTCTGCTGTTCCTGGTTTGGCTTTAAGCATTTGTACTCTGGGTCTTCAGAGGAACTCCTTGTCATATCACTTTGTTGATGGTAATGTCCCTCCCTTTTGTTTTACCTTACTATTCTAGTTTATCTATCTGCATTTGTTTTGTTTTGTTTTGTTTTGTTTTTTGGTACCAGAGGTCAAACTCACAACCTCAAGCCTGCCAAGCAGGCACTTACACCACCGAGCTAAATCCCTGGCCCTATTTATTGAGACAGGGCCTCACTACGCAGTTCAGGCTGACCTTGAACTCACTTTGTAGCCCAGGCTGGTCTCGAACTCAGTGATCCTCCTGCCTCAGCCTCCCAAGTGCTGGAATGTACATTGTTTTTTCATAACAATATGTAGTATTATTTATACGGTATGCTGTCATAAAAGTTGTGTTCTGCAACAAGTTCAAGGTCACTTTTTAAAAACTGATGTGACACAGTTAAGTTTAGAATCATGAAAAATAATTGAGGAACTCTCAGAATTCAACCCAGAGCCACATGGAAAAAAATTCATGCTGAATGGAAATCAGCTTCCTGTACCAGGCATGCCTATATTTAGCTGTCATCAATGCCTCAGGCAAAATAGCAAAGAGGGCACAATTTGTCTATTTCATTTCCATTACACCTGTGCCACTGGACACAAGGGTTGGGTCTTGTAATCTTTGCTGTTGTGGGTTGTTATTAGGCAAATCTTATGGGGTATAGACCATACATTCAAAGTCTGACAGGGATAAGAAAAGGTAGAGTTGGGCAAGGCCAAATGGATAACATCTGTGAGCCAAACTGTAGATCAAGAATTCCACATGCACATCCATGAACTACTACGGAAGGTCATTTCCCAGATGAAACTGGCATCTGGCCAGATGAGGGAGGTCTCTTGGGCTCCATTTTCTCCTGTTTTGCTGACCATATCTGCTGCACTTAAAATAGATGCCCAGTGTCTGTGGTTCAGACTCTACATGGGTCTTGTAAACTGGCTTTAAATTTTGTCCTTGTCATGAAAGTCCCTTTCTCATTGCAATAATTACTTCACAGGTAGCACTACCATGATTTGGAAATTCTTGTGCTAGGTATCTGAGGCTCAGATTAAAATCCTTCAAAACGAGTGTACTGAGCCACTTCCTACTTTCAGATGGCTCCAACTCTGCATGATCTTTTTTCTTCCTGTTGGATTGGAGAAAAGATTAAGTCTTCATCTGATCAAAGCTAAAATCTGAAACATTCCATAGAAAATATATCCTGGAGTTGCTCAATAGAAAATAAAACAAAACAACAACAACAACAATAACAACAAAAAAGTCCCACCAATTATGAAGTCCTTATCATATGCTTGGTCACATGAAATAAACTTCTTAGTTACTTTGATCTTATTGCTGAGACAAAATACCTGAAAGCCAAAGTTAAAGTGGGAAAGATTACTTAGCTCATAGTTTATAGGAGTTTCAGTCCATAATCGACTGGCCCCAAGGCAGGGTAGCACATGGCAGAGGGGGAACAGTTCAGCGAAAGCAACAAAAGAAAAGGGGGACAAACCCTTTTCTGTTCCTATATTGTATGTATGCAACTTGCCCTAGGCAGTGTAGCATTCACACTCATAATCCCAGGATTTGACCACACATCAGTCACAAACTCTAGATTCAGGCACTTCTGAAACACATCCCCCTCCCTGTGACTGCCTTAGGGTTTGGGGCGACATCTAGACACAAACCGTAACAACTTCTTTCACATTATCCAACTTCATTTTTCATAGCAAATTATGTAGTGAGTGTGTCAGGTAAGGTTTAATTGCAGGTAACATAAATCACTCTATTTTAAGAAGAGATTTAACACAGGAAATGAAGTTCTTATGAAATCAGGGAGAGTGTAGAGAAGCAGACTCTAGACTAGCCTCTCAGGAAAATATTACCTCCCAAGTAAATACCTCTAGCCTACCAGGAAAATAATACACTGGCCAGGAACTATTAATACTACCAAACCAAGAAGCTGATCTGAGAACTATGGGATTCTAGGTCCTTCCCTTAGCTGTCATATGAAATTATTCATTTCCATTAGTAAAAATTAAATTTGGCTTAAGACAGAGAATGAAATGGAAGTGCTAATTCCTTCTGGAAATGACCTTCAGAAAATTCTAATATATAAGTGACTGGAGGTTATTCATTGATTCATTTGCTTCTTCACTTGCATATGCATTGAGCATATTTGCTGGGTGCCTATTATGTGTCAGGAATGCACTAGTTCAGCAATATGAAGTCTCTACCATCATGGTGCTAACAGGCTAGGGGTGGAGACCAACATCAAATCACTTTGGGATGTGGATAAAGACGGGAGAAAAATAAATGCTGTATAAGTCATAGCAGAGGAGTGAGCACATTCTCCCCTAAAGAAGTTTCTTCTAAGTTGGTACCCAAAGGATGTGCCAGGCAAAGACAGAAGAGACTAGTGCTTAGTCAGTCAGACTATGCCTGCCATGCTGGTACTGTGGAAAGAGAATGTAGGGTGCATTTGAGATGGTTCAGAAGAAGCAGTGAGGTTGGGGCATAGAAGCAAGGAGAATGGACCACATCAGCTATAAGGATGGGCATAGGAAAGATCAGGTCCAGCCTTGTAGATTGATTCAACAGAGGTAGAGCTTTCCATTCTATTCAATATGCTCATTTGATATTGTGCTAACTAAGTCAAGAAACACATGCTGAAATAGAGAGCAATGGTTAGCAGGATAACAGATTTATCTTGATAAAAAGCAGCAGATATTATTGAAATTTACATTCAATTTAAAGATCTTGTGCTTTTGAGTATTATGCTATACCTCAGCAGCATAAATGTAAGCTTCTGTAAATATGTACTCTTTGCACAAGTGTATTTCTAACGTTAAATGAATATTTAGAGAAATAGCATAGATTACTGTCTTACAAAATGAGTTTGTATGTTTCAGTATCCTAAAATCAGGCTTCCAGTATTCAGTAGTAAAGAATAGAGATTTCTTCTTCCGAATAACATTTTTGTGTTTCATGTTTATTCAAAGAATTCTATATTATTTAGGAAAGGTGGATTATTTCATGGTAGTTATTATTCAAAGATGAACACTGTAATGGTAACATTTAGGTATTACTTTTAAAGTGAAAACAAAACTCTTCCCCCAAAGTTTTGAGTTTTAGAATGGTTCAATGGTGGAGAATGTGCTGGTGAGTAGGAATACAGTGGAGGTTGTATCCATCACTAAGCATGAAGATAACTGGAAAGAAAATATACTTGGGTGGCACAAGGCACAGATGCTCCTTGACTCATCACGGAGTTTAATACACTGTAAGTCAAAGCACCTTGAATGCTCAAATGTCATAGGTTGGCCACACAGTACGCTGAGATTATCAGTGGTTGCCCTCATGATTGTGGGACTGGCTGAAATTTCCTCATTGCTGCTGCTCAGCATCTTAAAAGAGTAATAAACCACATATCACTGCCCAGGAAATGATCAAAATTCAAAATCAAATACATCATTTCTACTCATTGTGTATAGTTTTTGCACCATCAAAAGTCAGACTTTCATGAGTGGGGGCCTTTTGTAGTTAGAGATAATGGCAGCCCACAGCAGTCCCTGGGCAGCTGTCAACATATAGCCTGTGGTCTCTAGGCTACATGTAGAGCTGAAATGTCAAAGTGATGAAACCTTGAGATTAACTCTTAGATTGTCCATCTCCAAACAATGTGGAGATGACATGAAAGCAGGTTAGGAGACTTTAAAGAAGCTTACTTCCACATGTGTGAGATGAAATGAATACCAACTGAATGGCAGACAGGACCCACACACAATAAAGCCATGCTAATAGGAAGTGTGGTTTTTCTGCTCCTTTCTTCCTTCCACAGACGCTTTGAACGTTAGCTGTTCTTTCTTCTCCTTCCAGTTCACTCCTTCCTTCAACAATTTTCTAGGTGTCAGGTGCCATGGTAGGTACTGGGTCAACAATCATTGATTAAGTCATTTGACAATTATTTATTCAATATCTGTTATATGTGGGACAGTGTTGTAACCACTGATAAACAAGACAGAGGAGGATTTTGTGCTCATGGATTCTATGTTCTAATAGGGAATAAAGAAAATAGGTACAATGGATATTGGATAAGTGCTAAACAGAACTGAAAATCAGGCATATAATAGTCACATTACAGGTACTTTAGTTACGGTGGCAGGGAAGGCTTCCTGAAAGAGGTAATCTGTGTGCTGAGAGGTGAGGGTCAAAATGGGAAAGTTCTATGAAGGTCAGTGACAGGAGAATTTCCTACAGAAGAATAGCTAGAATAAAATCTCTATGACAGGAAATCTTTCATCATGTTTGAGGAAAGTGAGAGCCTTTGTGGCTGGCATATAATGAGCGGGAAATAAAAGAGTTTGGAGAGTTAGAGAGGGAAATTTGCAGCCTCACAGGCAAGGGTAATGTGCCTAATTTCATTCCAAGTATATTGTAGAGCAATTGAGGTTTTAAAAGATGCATCTATTTTGTATTTCTACCCCCTTTCTCTTTCTCTCTCCCTTTCTGTGCTTCTCTTGTATCTGTCTGCTATATGATAAACTGAAATGTGTTATTTGTTTGCTATTACATAGATGATATGCTGTTATTGATGTCATTCTGAACCTTGCTGTTTTCACTTGATAGTATGTCTTAGAAACCTAAGCTACTAGAGCTTTTAAGCAAGGAAATGACATGACCTGATTCGCACTTAAAGAAAATGTGACTCTGGCTGATATGAGAGAAATGCCTGGTGCAATATTAGGATTCTATGGAACATGGGGCATGGAGAGTGAGTGAAGTGGTACCCTGGGTCACTTCTTATTTGCCTTCTCAGCATATTCATTCTTGGGGTCAGTAAAACTTTCTGTGTGTCTGTCATCTAAACAGGGAGATCCCTTGAATTCAAGCAGTGTCTGCCTTCATCTCTGTCTCAAACACATAACAGGGTACCTGACATTATAAGGTGTCCAATAAACATTTGTTGGAAAGTTTAGGTATGTAGTTGTTATTAAAAGTCATCTGATCTGGAAGAGCCTATTTTTCTTCCCTATGATTAGTTAGTACTTGTGAGGAACTATCCAGTGTGAGATGTCTCAGAGACATACCTTTATGTGACAATCCAATGACAACCAATGATGTTTGAATTATCTCTTTGGGTTGATAGCAATCTAAGTGGCAAAGAACCCAGAAATTAATTCCTATATAACAGTTAGGAATACTAGGGATGTTAATGCTAGTAAAGATTTGCAGGAACATGACAGCTATCTTCAAATACACAAGGTGTCATCATATAAAACAGTCATACTAATTTTTGTCTTTCTCCAGGGCAACAGGCCGGAACAACAGACCCATTACAAATAAAGAAAACTAATTTCCTACCGCCGTCCAGTAATAGAATAGATTCCTTTACAATAGTGTAATGAATACACTGTCTTTATAGGTACTCAAACAGAAATTAGATAATGATTTGTCAGGAAGACTCCAGAAGTGATTCCTGAAATATATGTAATGATAACAATAGGTACCATGATTTAACACATACAGAGTCTTTCTGTTTCTTCTTCCTCTGATCCTAAATGGAGTTAACTCTGGGGATCTTCCTGAGAGAAGCTCCAGTCCTTTCTCTGTCTCTTCAGTTTCATCAGCTTTGTCCAGCCCTCTTCATTCTTGCTTCTACAAGGCAGATCCTCAAATTAGCATACTGGTCCTGCCTGAGGATGCCAGGATGGGGTCTATGTCCCTCAGAAATGTCATTGAGAGACTGCTGTTCAATAATGGAAAGAACTGGGTACTCTGAAGTCCCCACTGCAAAGTCAACCTGACCTTAACCCAGCATCCTGAACTCTGTCCCCTCTAACAGCTAAGTTTCTTATAACTCTAAGAGTTTGGTATTCTAACACTCTCTTAATATAATTTCTGAGAAGAATTTGGAAGAGTGACAGGAAGGGTTATTATTGATTTTGTTTCATTTTATTGTGTTGGTCTTTGTGGAATTATTGAGTGGGAGAAAAGTTTGATTTTGTTTGTTTTGGGGTGGTGTTGGTTTAGTTATTCCCAT
>RJWM01024612.1:0-30522 GCA_004363535.1 Dasyprocta punctata | reverse complement strand
AAGCCAGTATGAGGACACAAGTTTGGTTTTAAAGTTCATGATTTCCTATCCCCCATTCCATAGCCACCGAGTGCTAGTTGGTGAGAAGATGTCCCATTCAGTTATACTGAGTTCATTGAAAACTAATTCTAATTCCTATGTCAGGACTTAAAGTGTTCTTGGAGTTCAAATTCCAGGGATGACTAAGGAGTGGAAGTGGCAGGTGTCATTGAGATACCCCAGAAATTCTGCATGGTGCAGAGAGTTGGTTGTCCCCACTGGGCTTAACCAGACTGGAACTCACAGGAATCAGAGATTTGTTTAGACCAGAACTGGTCTCCAGAACACAGAGAATCCATTAGTCACAAACTTACATTCCATTCCATCTTGGTCAGTAAGGGAGAGGCACTTTAATTCCAACAAAACGTTTGAAGAACCCCATAAGCTTTAGCTAGTTGCCTGTTTTCTTTACTTCACGGCATAAAGGTGGACAGTTTCTTCTCTGTATTTTCACATATTCCTCTCATGAGCGGCACACGCAATTAAAAACTGACTGCCCATTTCAAAATCAGAGCACTGAGCCATCTAGACTATGAACACAGAAACTCTGCTTGTGCTTTTTGTCTTGTGCCAAAAGAGTGAAAAATCCATCCCTTCCCCGTTTAGAGTTCGATGTTTGACTTCCTCGGTACTACCTGATATTTGGCAACTGCTTTATGTTACGTTTCCACTTTCCCTTTCTTTTTCCAGTGTCATGTTGCCATTTAGCTTTGATCAGTAATTTATCCTTCAGGAACAGGACTGTAACCTTTAGCTTTTCTTGGCAGGACAAAAAAACATGTGTGTCTATCACCCAAGTCCCTAATTCTCTACTGCAACCCCTGTGAAAAAAAATGAAGAGTGAGAAGGAAACCTTGATTCCTTTAAAAGGGAAAAAGAGGGTAAGAAACCAGGACTTAGAAGATGGAGGGCCATGGTTATTTCCTTGCCTTTAAAAGGGAGATAACACACGATGTCTGCCACATTCTATTATAACAAATAAATACATTTGAAAAAATAAAAGAAACCTCAGAAAACCTTCAGATATCCACACGCTAGGACAAGTTGTGATTATTACTTCACTATTCGTCAAATTAAGAGGCCTAATGTTGTCCTGAAGGACAAATACCGAGTATTTCACAAGAAGTTATGAGTCATCTTGTTCTATGCTAGTCTGGAAATAAATCAGACTTGAGAAAACAGAAAATAGAAGTTCTAAGATTCCATAGAGTACTGCAGAGTGCAGTAGGGGTTTCTGGTTATTTTGGATTCTCAAGCAATACCTGCAGCACAAAGCTACTTGCTTGATGTCTAGGAAGACAGAGGAAGTGAGGAGCCTCTTGGGCCACTGTTGTCCTGGGGATTTCTCTCCTCCGCTTTCTACTAAACCCCTTAGGGGCCACAGCCTCAGGAGCTGGAATGCAGCTACCACAGGATTTACACTTCGGTCTGAGTGGTTTTTTATATTTAAGTGCGGTGTTCACTTGAGCCTTAGGCTTGGTGGCGCTCTGTAAATTCTTGGCTCATAGCTTGATGGAGTGGAAAGAAAACACAGCAAGGAGCCAACAGTTATGATATCAGGCTCAGCCTCACATTTAACCAGCAATTTGATTTTTAGCAAGTGACTTAAATTTCTCAATCTTGATTTATTCTTTTGTATTTTAAAAATTAAACTATAATTCACATACTTTATACACTTTACATATGTACAATTCAGTGGCTTTTATCATTTTCACAAAAACTGTGTCACTATCATCACTATCTTGTTCCAGAATATTTTCACGACTCTAAAGCCACAAACACATGTCTGCTGGCAGTCATGCCTTATAGTTCCCTCCCCTCCACCTTCGATAAGGCACTTTACATCTCTATTGGCCTTGTCTATTCCGAAAATTGTATGTAAGTAAAATCATAATATACATCATGTTTTGTGCCTACTTCTAGGCTAACGTTTTCAAGGTATATCTATGTTGTAATCTATCAAAGTTTGTTTCCTTTTAATGGCTGAATAATATTCCATTAATCACTTACTGTTTCTATCATTTGTCCTACTGTGAACCAATCTTGTCGTAGGCTTTTACACACTGATTAAAATTTATTACATGAGTAAATAAAACCACAAACTTACTAAGATGGATGAATACACATGAGATGTTCACATCCCTTCAATTAAGAAATAGGTGAATATACTATTTACAAGTTGTTTAAATTTTGAGAGGTCTTTGACCATATACATGAAAGAAGAACTGATTATACCAGTAGACTTATTAAAGCATGCTTTCCTATAGGACTTTTTCTTACTGAAATAATCTTTTAAAAAATTCCGTTATAAATAGATTTTCAAGCAATATGCAGCAGTGAAAAGGAGAAAAGTGAAATTCATGACCTACCCCATTGCCGAAAGGCCTTGGTAAGTTATCCCTTTGAACAACTGACTGAATTCAATCCTGTACTTAAAAAAAAATCACAGGAAATTGCATACAGAAAAAAAGACAGGAACATTTACTGTTATACATGGTATAGGCATTGACTCTCATTGTTGCTTTTTTTGTTCTATCTCTGAATAGTAGAAGGCATAGGGAGATGAGGTCTTATTTAGATTTTGACTCTACTTTCCTCTAAGGACTCACTAAGAGTAAGGAGGAAGGCCCGAGAACTCCACATTACTCGCTTAGGCTCTGTGCTTCTTTTCATATTCTGTTGTTGATGTCTTGAAGTTATTAATAATGTTTTTAATGAAAGGTCCTATATTTCATTTTGCTCTCGCCCTGTAAATTATGTAGCCAGTCATAGAGGGAACCGTATTAAAGTGTCTGTACTGGCCCCCCAATCTGACACCACAACCCATGTTGTTTAACAAGTACTGTTTACTTCTAAAATGTGGTGATTAGATATTTTCTAACATTACTTGTACACCCAATATTCTTTACTTCTAGATCATACAAAATGCTCTGGTACTTGTACCTATTGGGTCTTTTCATCCTAATTGTTATGTATGCTTGAAGTTCTTCCTTGATCCTTTATCTTGATTAATTTAATTATCTTCCCTTTGTGTTCCTATATCCCCCATCTGGTTTTTTTAAAACAGAGTTTTTATAGTTAGAACCTGTTTCTATCCCTCTCACTTTTTATGCTCATTTAAATCAGATATTGTATCTTAATCAGCTTGCAATTTATTAGATGTCTGATATATACTTAATCTCCATGAAGCAGGTTAAATGGACCTTTGGTTGAAAGAATATCACGGAATTCTAATTTTAAACTGGGATTTAGCAGGAACTTTAAAATGCTCTGTTACAATAGATGTCCGAGAAGAAACTGGAGAGTCCTTAAAATAAACATGGGTAGAGTCCAGTAATGGAAAAGAAAACTCAGCATAATGTTTTTGTTTTTGGTGCTGGAGACAGAATCCAGGCCTTGCTCATGCTAAGGAAGCGCTCTACCATTGAGCTTCACCGCCAACGCCGGGTGCCTGACTTTATTAGAGATGGGACAGTTAAGGCAGTGACCACAACAGAGTCACTGGGATGGGGAAAGTGAAGACCCACGATGAGCAAACGCCTTCTGTTTGCAACAGTAAATTCAGAGAATACCATTAGCCTTCTGCTTACACAGAGCTCTATACACATTGGGCCAACACCATGGTGGATGCGAGCACAATTTTTTGTCTGAGTTTCCTCCGCCATAAGGGAGCTCCCATCCCTTCTACCTGCCTTGAGTCCTCACTCACCTTCCTGGACCTCAGGAAGCCCAGGAAATTCTCCTTGGTATAATAGGAATTCTTACATGCTTTGGAATGGATGCTGCATACTGATAACACAAAAAACCAGCATCTGAAATTGTTCACATTTTAGAAAAAGATAGGTATTTTAATGAGTGTTTTAATAGCTTCTTGAAGAATTGCGACTCAGATCATTTTTACTTGATTACAGAAAGTAGGAAAAATAAACAAAAACATAAACAAGCCTAGAACATGAGAAGGTTTTCCTATACAGAATGATTTGATTTTAAAAATCCTTTTAGGTTTCATTTCTTTCTTTCTTTAGCTTGACAGTAGCATTTAATTAAAAAAAAAACTCTTCAAGAATTAGGATAGTCCTGGATGTGAAATGTTTCCTGCTTCTTCTTAAATGGAAAAATTGAGAACCAGTTTATATTATCAGAACCACAATTTTCAGTGTTTTTGTTTTGTTTTGGGTACTAAGGTTGAACTCAGGGCCTTTACACTGAATAGAATCCTACCTGTTTCTTTTTCATTTTTAAATTTTGCAAAAGGGACTTGCTAACTCACTAAGTTGCTCAGGCTGAAGTTGATGCTGTAATTCTCCTGCTTCAGCCTCCCACAATGCTGAGAGTACAGGTGTGTGCCACCACTCCTAGTTTCAAGCTCATCTTGTTTTTTATTTTGCTTCAATTGTGTGATCATATCTAAGAAGCTCTGAGTAAATCATTTCATCTTGGGGAGACTTCGATCTGTCATCTGTAAGGTGTAGGGGATCCTGCATGGTCTTTTCAGTTCTGAAATGGTGAGTGCAGTGCGAGGGTGATGGTGGAGACTGACGTGGAGGTCCTTGTAAACACATTGGCCAGGTTTACAGAAGGAGCTCAAGCATCAAGAAATACAACACTTAGCATGGGCTTTTTTTAAGGCACAGAAGATAGCACACATAGAACCCAGGCATTCTTCCTTTGTCTCACTTCAGAATCCTTACACATGGATTGAATTGCTTTCAAGTATGGCAGTCGACAATAATATGAAGCAGAAATAATGTGGTGATGACTGGATCTCTAGCTATCCAGTGTCTGAGATGGGAATTAAAAAAGGTTAGGGCTGTGCAGTTATTGTTTGTGTCTATCATGTGTATCTGCTTAAAGAGAATCTAAACTGTTCAAAGTTCTGTGTCTTTCATCATTTATTGATTTTTTGAGTATCTACGATTGGTTAGGGATAGATGATGTGTAGTCAGTAGGAGAAAGAGATACGGAATAAAAATCATACCAGTACATACATAGAGACAAATTGTGATAATGTCAAGGACAATAAAGGGTAAAAAAGAAACTGGAATAGGGTCACTCATTTAGGTTATGGCCACAAAAAGAGTGTTCTCTGAGGAAGTAACATTTGCCTAACACATGACACATGAAACGGAAGTAGTCGAGAAAGGAAGATTTCAGCCTGAAAGGTAGACTAAGGCTGAGGTTAAAAAGAGAGACAGGGAGTTTGAAAACAAAAGTTGGTTGTGTCAAGAACTTGGAGAATAGGAACACGGAATACATATGGAAAGCCTGTAAGTTTTGCAGCCCTTGATATGGGATAGATCTTTTACATATTTTGAGGGCAGAATCAACAGGACAATGCCTAAATGCCTCTGGGATTTTGCTTCCTTGTTTGGTTTTAGATTTTGTTTACTTCATCCTCACTATTCTAGAAGCCTCTGCAATACCTAAGAATCATTTTCTATTTCTCCCTCCTGATCAAGTAAACCAACCTTTACTTATGAAAACTATGCGAACTGAAGCATGCTGAAGGATTACCCCAAAAGGAAGGAGCGCTGAGCACTGAAGGGTGGGAAAGAGTGGAATTTCCTGACTTGAAGCTGGGTGATGGTAGATGGTTGTGTATTTATTTTTGAATGTACAGTAGGGGGCTTGCCC
Organism: Dasyprocta punctata; assembly: GCA_004363535.1. Classification (NCBI taxonomy): domain Eukaryota; kingdom Metazoa; phylum Chordata; class Mammalia; order Rodentia; family Dasyproctidae; genus Dasyprocta; species Dasyprocta punctata. Next base: position 24,849 of record RJWM01024612.1, on the reverse strand, counting down.
TGGTCCAACGTGGCTCAGTGGTGATGGTAGATCATTGGTGGAGCAGCATTGTAGACACCTGTGTGGAAAACTTTACCAAGGTCACCAGCTCTAGCTTACCATAGAGAGTACAGAGACTACTGCATTCAAATGAGTCACAGGGCTTGAACCATGGACACAGGGATGAACTGAATTTTCCCTTAGGGTGCATGCTCTCTTCAACCATCTCTGTTCTCATATCATCTTTGAGAGGAAGAAAGGGGCCTTAGACATTACTGAATGCTATTTCCCACATCTAGGGAGTGGTGTCCTAATTAGGTGTGCTAATCTAATTTTTCAAAATAAAGAAATATAACTGCATCTGAGGGCTGAGGAGCTACTCTTATTTTATGTAACTGATACTTGTGGTATCTTAAACAAAAACTACACAGTATGTGTTACTATTCATGCTGATAGTGATGGAGAACTGGTAGTTTTAAAAATCACTTTGGAAACAAATGTTGAGACAATGGTACTAAAAAGAGGACTGAGGCTAGTCTAAGCATGGAAACAGCTGGGCAACATGTGGCCTTCTTCACATGTGGGAGTCATCACATGCAGTGGTGGCAGAGGCCTTCCAGATGTTTCCGCCGGTCCCGCTTCACATCCCATTTCCCAACACCACCCCAAAGTGGCCAGCCTTGGGCAGGCTGAGCATGGTAAAGGTCGATCAAATGCCTCGGCATACATGGACTGGGTACAGGGACTCCATGGCCCAGGTGGACCCAATCCAATCACTTTAGAGTTATAGAACAATTTAGAGTACAGAGATAGACATTTTCATACATTTGGGTGAGAAAGTGAAGTAATTCCTAAAGCCGGATCTAGTGAAGTCTATGAATAACTCCCAAATGTTTACATCATCTCTTCTCTTCGCTGATTTTCTGGGACATAAAAGTGAAGTAATCATCATCTTCATTTATCACACATACATGGCCCACATTTGTTTATTTGCTTGCATGTTTATTAGATTGTGATAAAGTCTTAGACTATACTACCCATTATGGCTTGTGTTTAGATGTCCCACCAAAGGCTCATGCAGTCATACGTGGGAATTTTTCAGAGGTGGCTGAATCTAGAGAGTGTGATTGATCATGGTGTAATGCTAGGATTAAGACTGCTAGGATTAAGCGTGGGTAATTACTAAATCAGTCCATTGACTGGTTTGACACCACCCTAATCCTAGTAACCTGAATACAGTATAACAGAAAGAGGCTTGTCTCATCTCTTTTTTGCTTGCTTTACTACGTCCTGCCTACCATGAACTGTTTCTATTCTGTGATTCCTGTCTGCCATACTACCCTGCCTCAGAGCCAGCCAATTATGGACCAAAACCTCTACAAGCTGTAAGCCAAATAAACCTTTCCTCCTTTGACTTTGGGTGTTGAAAATTTTGTCTCAGCAACAAGGAAAAGTAACTAAGACACCATCCCAAATAAAGGTCTTCATGATAATTGACATCTAACCAACAGTTCTTCACATTTCATCTCTGCTTCCCCTTTATCTGAAGGAACCTGACTATCAAATTCCTCACCCTGTACTTTCCCTTTCATACAACACAGGAAAGAAATGTGACTAACCAAAATGTGAAGTGACATTTGGAATTAATGGTGATCAGCCGGGCGTGGTGGCACACGCCTTTAATTCCAGCACTCGGAAGGCTGAAGTAGGTGGAGCATTGTGAGTTCAAGTCCAGCTTAGGCTACAACAAGAGCGCAAGGCTGGCTTGACCCTGTCTCAAGGGCGGGGAGTTTGATTCAGTGGCTTAAGCGCCTGCCTGGCAAGCGCGAGATTGTGAGGTTGATCCCTGGTGCAAAAAAAAAAAAAAAAAAAAAAAAAAAAAAAAAAAAAAAAGAATTAATGGTGATCAACAAATGTATGATTATAATAAAATACTGCTATACAGCTATCTCCCTGATCAGCAATGAAAGAGTCTGGTGACCCCATTCACTGAGGGGACAGAGATCCAAGGCATCACCTTCCATTCCTAGGGGAGTTCGAGTTGGTGCCCCAACTTTGGGACACAGTTTTGCAGTGTTTCCTAACACTGCTTCCTTGTAGCTATCTATTCCATAATTAGGATGATTATATAGAGCCTAAATCAAGACATTTTTAAGGATATAAAAGGGGCATTAGCAGGTGTGTTCCAAGATCAGCAGGTGTTAATGGGTGTGACCAGAGAAAACTGGGACATACTGTTTTGTCATATATTTAGGACCCAGAAAATCCATTCCTGGGAGAAAAATAGTAGCCCTACAAGGAATGCTGGTAGCAGCTCTATCTACCTGAGGAAAAGTTTGCACATAACCTTTCACCCAGTCAATATAATATCTAGGAATTTATTGTAAGAGAAGAATATTGGCTAAGAGCAAATATTTACCTACAATGGTGCTCATCAAACTACTTTTGTAACACCAAAAATCTGAAAATTCTCTAAATATTATTGTTTGAGAAAAGGTTTAATGATTGTGGAGCACATCCAAAAGGGATTATTAGTTAAGGATGTGTCACAGAGCAATATTTATAGGGAATATTCATAATATGTTAGGTAAAAACAGGCTATAAATCAGCACTCTCACTGTAGCACCATTTTTATAAAACAAACATGTACTTTAACAAATACAAGGAGGATACATTTTACAGTATTATTAACAGATATCAGTGGATTTCTGAAAAATGGTTTTTTAATTTTTAAATTTGCTTTTATGAATGACTGTATTGCTTTACAATAACCAGTCATTTTTTTGAGGGGCATTTTTGTTAGAAAATAAAAAAAAGCAAAGACGTGAAAAATAAATCTATTACACCAAAAGAGTGTTTGGGGCTGGGGATGCAGCTCAGTGGCACAGTGCCTGCCTGGCAAGCATGAGGTCCTGACTTCCATTTTGAGTACAAAAGAAAAGAAGAAGTAGAAGAAGAAGGAGGAGGAGGAGAAGGAGGAGGCAAAGAAGAAGAAGAAGAAGGAGAAGAAGAAGAAGAAGAATGTTTGATCTACAGGCTGTTTTGTTACTGTGATTGTCCTCTTTATGTGTTGTTTTATGTCCAGAGTATCCTGAACAGGCAGCTTTTCTTACACTGCTCCCATTACCAAGCAAAATATCCTACTACATCTGTGAAAGAGTATGTCAGTGGGTCAAACACTGTGGTTAGGTGGCTAAATGCATAAATTAGTTCCCTGTCACCAGTAGCTCCTGAACAGTAGTCACTCAGCAGTGAGTACTAATATCTTAAGTACAGCGAAGAGAGTGTGAAGAGGCCCCTAATTATGTGGATAGAAGCTTATGGAAAATAAATAGTAAGCTTATCAAGAATTTAAGAGGTTAAGAGAGACACTTATCAGAGGAGTTTGCGTAAATCTGCTTTGGTGATCAGAAAAGAGGCATATTGAGTCTGCTTGAGGTCAAAGGGCAACAGAGTGAGCCCATGTTGATGCAATAGTGGGAATCTCTCTCTTGGACATTCTGCAAATGGAGAATGGAGAATGGTCTTTGTTTCTGATAAGGGAAGATGAATGACCTCTGTTTTTGATAAGGAAAACTGAGGTATTCTATGAAGTCTTTAGAGTCATGAAGGCCCAGGGTGTGGCCTATTTTTGAGTGCAAACAAGCATTAGAAAGTGAGCCTTCCATCTGCTGGTAGCTGACTAGCTATAACACCTTTGAGGTGAGTAGGATAGCATCAGTTTGAAGACCCTGTGTCCAGACAAGCCTTCAAGGCCACGGGGACATGATCCCATCGTGGGTGGTGATGGACTCCATCCCAAAGTTCTGGAGGGGCTTTGAGTAGAGAGACTCTAATGTGTGAGAATCATGGACTTCACAGTATTGTGGTGGTGAAACTCAAAGAATTCATTGTTTTTGACATTTTTCAGGAAAGCAATTTCATATTGTTCAACTCACTGAAAACTAGAGTAAAACAAAATTGTCCCAGGCAAGCAGCCCCGGTGACGTCAGCTCGGTCATACTTGCACAATAGTAATCCCTATTAAACCTTCCCTATGGAATTGAGCACTCTTATGAACTAAGTTTAAGATGTGCATTATTTCATATAATTCTTAACTTTATGAAGCAAGATACAATAATGCTGTCAGTTCACTAGCCATTTTGTTTGTTTGTGAGCAATTTGCTTTGCAAATGAAAAAAAATTTTGGCAAAATTTTGCTTCCATTTGGAAACTTCACATCAGGTGACAAACATACCATGACCGTCTTCCCCACACCAACACAAAGGAATCATCTTCCCCAAAATTGTAAAAACAAATTAGGTTCATAAACCAAGATACCACTGTATTGCCATTATCATTCTACAGGTGAGAAAAATGTATCTTAGAAAAATTAAATAAATTTTCTAAAGCCACAAATGTAGTAAAGAAATCTGAACTCAGAAACATCTAACTCCAAAGCCTGCTCAGGATCAAAAGGCCCCAGTGAGCCCCCGTACTGATATGGTGGTAGGAAACCTTTTCCTGACTCTTCTCCAACTGTAGAATGGCCTTTGGTTCGAATAAGGGATGCTTAATATTCAGAAGTATTCTATGAGGTCTTCAGAGTCAGTGTTACACATGGCTGCCTATGAATATTTGGCAGACAATTTGTTATTTTTCAACTAGAGGATGTACTTATAGAAAAACATTGTTCACAGAGACTCTAAAAGTTTTTCAGATAGGAAGATACAGTATTCGTGCATTACATAACCAGTTCTGAGTGGTGCTTCATTAATTATTGGTTGAACAAATTACTACCTATTTCCCACAGAGCATCTTGGCCTAATAAGATATTCTGCTGAAGTCTATGGTCTTTTCTTCAAAGGAATTCCTAATCTCACGCCAGAAATCTGAACGACACTGTAATCCATTATTAAATGAAACTCTCTCAGTTGTGAGGAGACCGCAGGAATGAGGAGTATTGTTTTGTCCACTACCTACTTCGGAAACCTGCAGTGATGATTGGGAGAAATAAACTCAGGCTCCAAAGGAGTCATGAAACATTTTATATGTGACTTTCCTGCAAGAAGGTCTTTAGAGGGGGAGTCTTCTTTTCACTTGGAAACATTCAATTAATGCCATTTAAAATAATACAAACACATACTTTCTTCCCCTGGGCTTTTCCATCTTTGAAGGATGAAGGCTTTGACATTAAATATCAGCATTGACATTCACAAGTTTCTGACTCTACTTCTGACTTGCTTTTCTGAGTCCATCTGTATGCCCATTTTATTTTTCTGCCACAGGAAGATAGCTGCACAGATCTATCCCCATGAATTCATAAGCAACGGGACAATATCTGTATAAACTACCACTTTGAAATGACATTAACAAGAAAGCAGCAGAGTGGTTGCTTACATTTGCTCTACTTTAGTTCCTTTCTCTCCTTCTTCAAGCATATTTAGCACTGAAAAATCCTACTAGTTCTCTACTTGGAAACCAATGGCCCTCATGAGTCAGGATGCATGAAGTGAATGCCGTGATTAAAGTGAACAGAAGTCTTGATCCCTTTCCCATTCATGTTCCCATTCTAGTCTTCGGCAGATTAGAAGATTTCTTGCCATCTATTTCTGATCCTGAAAAATGTACTGATTTGCTCTCACAGTTTTATTTTGGTGGCTGGTAAAGTCTATAATTGGTTGAAAACTCTAGGAAAAAAATATTAGGCATGTCTTTAATTTGGTGTTCTATTATAGAGAGGTATGTATTTGTGTGGGGTCCACCCCCAAAGAGCTTGGTCGGACTGCCAGTGATTTGATCCTGGGTGGCCTTTTCTTTTTGCCTGTGGCTATGAAATGCCACCTCCTCTTTCCCTGGGATCCAGTATCTTCTTTGAAGTGAAGAGGACCAGGGGGAAACATGAAGGACTAAAGCAGAGCCCCACAGAACAAAGGGGAGGAAGCCGAGGATTAACCCAGGCCACTAGCTATGGCTTTGGAAATTTGTAAAAACTGAGCACCAAGATTCTAATTTAAGTGTTCTAATCTGCGGCAGGTGTTAGGCCACTGTGCTATACCATGAGAGGCAAGGAAAAGTGTGGATGACAGTGGAGGAAACACTTCTAGCACTTGCAATTCAAGTGAAGAAAGGTATCAGAAGTGAAAGAAGAATTTCTTACTTATAAAACCATTGGATTTATAATGAACTACTCTGTAAAGAAATCCTAATCCCACAACATGTTATAGATCATACAATAAATTTTCCCAAGAGATGAATCATTAAGGTTTTTAAAGAGAGAATCCGGCTGGGCATGGTGGCGCAGTCCTTTAATCCCAGCACTCTGGAGGCTAAGGCAGGAGGATCATTGTGAGTTCGAGACCGGCTTGGGCTACAAAGTGAGCCCAAGGCCAGCCTGAACTGCATAGTGAGACCCTATCTCAAAAAACTAGGGCTGGGAGTTTAGCTCAGTGGTTTAAGCGCCTGCCTGGCAAGCACAATGTTGTGAGTTTGATCCCTGGTACAAAAAAAAAAAAAAAAAGAGAGAGAGAACACATTCATGTTCAGTAACCTGACTTCATGAGGATAAGAACTAAACGCTGACATTTCTTCAGTAATCTGTGGAGTATCTAAAGTCCAATCATGCTGATCTCTAGTAGATATAAAACCCAAGAAAGCCAGAGAAATGTGATAGTTCTGAGAATGGAGAGATATGCCCATATTCTAAAGAATGATACCCTGATAGTATCCTTGTTTTCCTAATACTGGTTTACATCAGGCCATCAGTTCTTGGATACATCACTCACAAAGAATGTTTCAGATTTGACAAGAAATGTGTGATTCTGAAAGACACTTGCTGTTTTTTTCATGACTCTCAGTATACCATAAAAATAAGCAAGTTTTAACCCTTTCCTTGCTAAAAAATGTTTCAAAAGGTTCATTTATTTTTGTTGTCAAGGAGTATTAGCATCATTGAAATGGAAATCTACGAAAAGATTCAATTAGCTTTAAATTAAGAAACTGTATGCAGTTGAATAAGTCTATAGACCTGAGGCAGAGTGTGGGATCCTAGCTTATGATACCATATTGTAATAATGTCGTATGAAATTTCTTAGGCGAGTAGATTTTAAGTGCTTTTCCCAGACATATACACAATATAACGTGAGGCAATGAATTTGGAGCTTTGATCACTCAACTATGTATAGGTATGTGAAAACATCATGTTGCACACCTTAAATATACAATAAAAATTGTAAGAAATTCCCTTACCATTTATTGTGGATCCTATCCACTTACACTTTAAATAAAATTCATTATTCTGTAAGTCACATTCACAAAATATCGTGAATATTTACATGTTTAAAAAAACTGATTATAATAGAAGACACATTGCCATCAGTTTTCCTCAAGACATCGCCTTTGCTTTGAACACACTGATCCCATCCTTCTTGCCACTTCGGTAGGTAAGGAGCAGATCTCTGTTATGAGAAAGCAGCTGTCAAATGTTAGCTAAATATCTTGTAGGATGGTGGCTCTCAGAGTTTAATAACTCAAGCAGCAGCATCAGGATCATCTGAGAACTTACCAAGCATGCAAATGCTTAGGCTGCACCCTAGAACTTAGAAATTAGAAATTGGACTGCAGCCTTGGTGCTTTAGGTTTTAATGTCCCTCCAGGTGACTCTAAGACTACTATTCTAGGAACGGTTTTCTCTTTTTGGCTGCTCTACACTGGTTGATGTGTTTTGATCTGAAATCTCACAGGGGGAGATATATTCAAATGTCAGGGCCCTGCTGCAATGATGTTATATCAATTACTGTATTTTCTCTTTCTTTATTCTTGATCAATTAGTGACACATTATTTCTAATGAGACAAAAGCTGCAGTTCCAGATTGTAGGTATATGAGGGTTTCATGGTCTGAAAAAATACAATGTGGGAATCCTGCTCGAATTGTATACAGGATCTGAGTCAGTTCATGTAACTCTCCACAGAGGTCAACTTTAGATAACAGATAATCAATTTCCCAGCCACAATCACACACCAAAACATGGTCATTCTTCAAAGGTGCAGGTGTATCACTGAATCCTCCCCTAAAACAAAATAGATCTTTATGGATCAGGTTTATGAAGCAGAGAAAGGGTTTTATATATATATTGCTCCAGGAAATCTTAGATGAGCCGGCCACCATAGAAAATGTCCCACAGAAGGCCATTGTCAGAAAGAATTTTTGAAGATTATGATTTACTTCATTTGGGCTCCACAAATTTCTGTAATTGTAAACAGCCTGTTGTGAGTAAGTCTCTGTGTTGAACCTTTGGGGCATTCCCCAGCATTTGTCTTTGTGTAACTACTGGTTAGAGAGGTGTGTGATTTAGGAGCATGGGCAACAGCTAGATCTGTAAAGAACCTTAGGTATCATCCAGACCCTTGGTTTAGGCACTTAGATAGACTACATCTATCTCTGACACAATAGCAGTGAGAGATCTCTAACACAATTATCAGGTAACAGTGTTAATTATTGGTCTACTAGGCTGTCATCACTAGACTGTGAGATCTTTGAAAGTACACACTTCATTTTAATCTCTGGTGCTTTATAAATGCATGGTGCATAACAAGTTCTTAGGGTTTTTTTTTTTGTTGTTGTTGTTAGTTTTTTTGATGAATGTGAACTTTGGGTTTAACCTGTGGCTTTTGCTTTCAGAGTCTCTCAACAAGATAAAGCACTAAAATGACCATTCATGACAGCAGATGTATGAGTTTCTACTTGGAATCTTGATTATTTATGTCATCCCACCTATTTATCAAGCAGAATTAGAGTAGCTTTCTCTTTGATGGAACCCTCCAATCATCTATTACTGTTATTTTAGTTGAACTCTCTCATTTTAGAATAGCAAATTGTAACCCTGGCAAGATAAATGAATTGCGCAAGTTTTTTAATTCTGGGCTATTGGGACTGGATTAGTACAGGAATTCTGTAACTAGTGCTCTTTTTCCTAGTATTGCAGGTCTCATTTTAAGCCTTTATTCAGAACTCAGCTAAATTTTTGAACGTAACAAGAGTAACTTACTGAGTAGTTTTTGTTTGTTTGTTGTTTGTTTTTAGGCAGGTTAGAATTATAAAATCTTAAATTTTGGAAGAGACTTGAGAGCTCATCAGTTTAACATCCTGACCACAGCAAGGATGCCTTCTACAAGTTTCCTGATAGAGTGGCATTCAGTTATTGTTTGAATAACTGCAGCAATGAGAACGTCTGTGCCTTATTTTTCAACAGATCCTATCAATATAAAATACTTCTGTTTTTAATGAAATAAGAATTGCTAGTCTGGCATGGTGGAGCACACCTGTAATCCCACCACTTAGGAGTTTTGCTCTGAGTTCAAGGCCAGCCTGGATAACAAAATGAGTTCAAGGCCATCCTGAACTGCGTAGTGAAACCCTATCTCCAAAAGAAAAAAAATTGCTACAATTTTTTTGCACCAAATGCTGATTTCTATGAATAGATTGACACAGGATGAACCCGTGCTCCTTCATGGCAGCCCTTCCTCAATCTCGTTGCCAATGTAAATCTCTTCTCCAAGCAAAACATTCTTTGAATTCATCTTCAAAAGTGATATCTTGGTTCACAAACTTATTTCTTTCCACAATTCTGGTCACAAACCAAATTGGACGACAATCAGATCAAATTCAATGGTTAGGTTCAATGTTGTCATTATGGGGAAATTTGATTTGGTTCTCCTCCAATTTGGTTTGTTACCAGAATCATGGAAAGAATTAAGTTCGTGAACTGAGGTACCAACCACCATCATTATGGTAGCCCCTCTCTGACTATCCACTAAATTATCAATGTCCCAGTTTAATTTTAGATGGGGTCTAACAGAGAGAAAATGCAATAAAATTATTACTTTCTTCTTGTGTATCCTAAATCTTCTTAAGGAAATTTAAAACTGCATTATATCGTTCATTTGCAGTTTAAACTGTTCCTGTTGAATTTTCAGTTAAAAATTCTGCTTCTTAGGATTCTGGGATAGCTCAGTAGTACAGTTCTTAACTAGCATGAGACAGGGCCTGTGTTTAATCTCTAGCACAGCAAAAAAGTAGAACAAAACAAAACCAATATAAACAACACACACACACACACTTACACACCCCCACACACTTGCATACACATATACAAACCACTGGATATTTTGAGGGGGAAGTTGGAGAAGAAAAATTTTCTGTCATAAATAAATTCTAGGTGGATTAAAATGCATATTTAAAAAGTAATAAAGTTCTATAAAAATCATATTTGAAAATGTCAAATTTATTTGGAATTTTGGGAAGGAATTCTGAGCATGGCTAAGCCATAAGTCACATTGAAAAGACTCCTAGATTTTACTAACTAAATTTTAAGGCTTCAATATGGAAAGAAATAATGAGCAATATTAAAAAATACATAGAAACTTGAGAAATATGTTTGCAAAATATATGAGAGAGGTGAGAAGACTTAGTATCTCAAAACCCTTTCAAATAGACTAAAACAGACTCATATCAGTAGAAAAATGAACAAAGAAGGTGAACAGGCCTACAAATATGTAATGAAAACTGTCCCAAAGGTGCAAACCAGACTGGCCAAAATAAAATGAAAATAATGGCCAACATCTTCTGTACAGAAGCATCTGGAAAAACAGATTTCTCATGCACATCTTGTAGAATCATATATTTCTATTACTTACTTAAGCTAATTTTGATGTTTATGATAAAAGTAAAAAAGTAATAAACTTAGTTCCCCAAATGTCACTTTTCCTAATTTATCCTAAGGGCAACATTAAAGATGTACACAAATGAAGCTACCATAGCACTAATTATGATATAAAAATTAGAAAAATAAAATCGTAACAATAGGGGATTGGTTAGGTAACATGCAACATGTCTAAATGATGGGTCATTGTTGTTGTTATTCAGTTTTAAAATTGATGCTGTAAAATATTTACTTCACAATGTAATGAAAACCAATATGAGACAAAATACGTAATGACATTTTTTATAGCATGCATATAAAACGTAGATAGTAAATATCCAGGGAAAACTAGCTTTAGCCCTCAAAATAGGCTAGATTATGCCACAGTAGCACATAATCTCCATAACTCAATGACCTAATGCAACAAATTAGTTCTTCCTCATCCTGCTTAGCAATGCAGTGTACGAGCAGGGATACCCTTGCAGAGATGTGGACAGATGGAGGCTCTAGAAGTGTCCATCAACATTGAAGCAGCACAAAAATCTGGGACAACTTGCACGCAATGCATGACCCTTCTGGTGTTTTGTTCTTTAAAGTAAACCATAAGTTCATGTCTCACTTCCAAGGGCACAAGGAAGTGGAACCTTCAAGGGGCTCCACTTTTGTAGACAGTTCTGATGTCTACACTGACAGTTTGTTTTGCTATTTCCTTGTTTGTATTTTCTTATTTTTCTAAATCAACATGCCAAATATTTGATTAATCAAAATTATGCTTCAGACGTACGTTCTTAACTGTGAATTTGTGGAATGTTGGGTACTATATTTTATTACCTGTTAAAATATTCCTCAACCTGAATTGTGATTCTTTTAACCAACATGTTTGGTGGTTTTTGGCAGTTCTGAAAAATGTCACATAAATCATCGTACACATGACATTTGTCAGGATGAGCATTCCAACATGCCAGGGAGACCCCTCATGCCTCCTGGAGGACACAGACCCATTCAACATGGATCCACTAAACGATTCCCTTCAACGATTTTATTTGATGGCTTTTGAATTCATCTAATGGTTTTTTAAATATAATTTTCAGTTTATCATTCAGGTCTTAATGATAACCAATTTTGCCAAGAAATTTGTTGAAATTGAACTCATCTTTGTGCTTCAGCTGAGGTAGTGTTTTAAGTTTGGTATCGCTTGATGCTTCTTTGGGATCAAGAAAAGCTTTTCTTCCTCACATGTTCACAATCAACTATTTAATCTTCAGCTACTACAGTCTTGTTAGTGATCATCGATCTTTAAATCAGAAGGGCACATCTCTGCCTCTGGATTAGATTTATATTTATTCATGTTTCTCTCCTTGGTTTCTCTGGTCAATTTGCAAGTTTTTCAGAAAAACGTGTACCTGGAGACTTGAATACACTACAGGGAGATATTTTTTCTTCTCTCCTTACCTTGTTCATGCTTCTATTTCCTTATAGCAGAGCTCGTCCTATTCTTTCATTTTTTCCCTATTCTTTCATTTTGAAGAACTTGTCACTGCTAAGAAAAATAGAAATAAGTTCCAAAACAAAGTGGATATTTTGGCTGTAAATTGCCAGTTATGTCTACATATTTTAGAAAGAAGTATGATAAGCCAAGGTGGTCCAGTGTTGGCTTTTCTACCACTGCTCAGCAAAAGATTTGCACGTATTTACTGGAGGGTGCCAGGGATCTCTTTCAAGACAGTTAGGATTTTCCCATGACCTTAATGCTGGAGTCACAGATCTCAGAAACTCCTGCAAGCACAGTTTCTAGAAATAAACATGTAAAGCAAGAATTATGAAAAGTTTTAAGCACAGAGAGCTTTGGAATTTTACAGAGTTCTTTCCTAGAATAGCAACTGGGGACAGAGGTGAAATAAGCAGATAGTAACTACGAAGAAAAACAGAAGTCAAATTAGGTAGTACAAAATTATATATAAGAAAACCAGTATGCAAAGTCTGATTTCAACTATGAGATAATATCTATATATCTATATAAATCTGTATATCTATCTATCTATCTATCTATATATATTTAAAGCTTTTTTCTCTGAATAGCCTGAAAACAAAACCCAAACTATTTATCAGTTCATGTATGCTAAGTATTGTTCTACACAGTGAAGAATATAGAGAGAACTGTTGCTCTCATGGAATTTACCACTGAGTAGAACGATAACAGATAAACAGGAGTAGAAATGTGGTAGGTCAGCACTTGGGGCTACAGAAATAAGTCCTAGCAACAGTTTCAACTAATTTAAAGAAGAGTAGGGGAGGTTTTCTGTCCTACACGGTGCCTAAACAGAAGCAGGAAACATAAGCCAGAATTCTCCAACCTGAACAAGAGTGTAGGAAGTACCAGACTGAGGAAATAGGAACAAATCTCAAAACGTTAATTAACTCAAGGAGCCATGAACATTTGGGGTGGCTCGTAGCCAGCACAGAGCATCTCTCTCTCTCTCTCTCTCTCTCTCTTTTCTCACATTCACTTTACATTTTGTGACTAAGGAAACAGCCACGAAACAAGTTCAAGGTTTGACACCCTTGCTAGGAACCTAGTGTTCTTTCCAAGCCTGATGGTTTAACTTACAATAAGAAGTTCTGTACCTAATTTCATTTTCAGTAGAAGTTTTGACATTTGCTAGCAACCATAAGGGAGATTGTTGTCCATTTCCACATTCTATTATTAGGTTTGCCATCTGGATGCAAATAGTGAAATTTAACTTCAAGTTAGTTTTGAAGCTTTCTCTTTCACATTCTGTCCCTATATTTTGACCCTGGTTTTGGATCCTGTCCTATTCCTGAGGCATTGAATGAGTAAACAGAGCTTTTGGTTGAGGGAGGTAGAACTAAATCATTCTTTCCTTGCTTGATAAAATTCAAAATAAACATATTGTAGGCCGGTCTTTTGGCTGAGGCAGTTCAGAGCTGCAGGCAGAGACCACCTCATTCTTCAAAGGCCACTGCACTTCATGGGCACTAAAGAGGGTGTCAGAAGGCTTGAGGAAAATTTGTAAAATTGTCTGAATGTTTTTTTCTACATTAAAAAACACTTCCTTTCCCAAACTGTACTTACTCTGCATAAGAATTTGAGAATTGAACATGTGGGGAGAAAGGAATGTATCCGCATAGCAGAAGGCAGAAGAAAATTCTTGCTTCTAAATTAAGCCATGCTTGGAAAACTAACGAACATTTCTAACATGTACATGAGTCTGATCTTTTTGTGCCTGTCCACAAAAGAGAGATTCAGTTGTAACTTGAAAAAAGTGTTTACAAGCAGAAGCAAACAATCCTAGAAAATGAAGTCTTTATTACTGGGGAGATGCTGATAAAACTCCCTGAAACAAATTTAGTATTTAAGGGGAAATGTAAGTATTTCAGACTTCTTTGCAACCCTGCCTCAGGATGGCTCTTGATCCAGAGAAGGATGAAAGACACATGGTTGAGAGACACTTGGATTCATCCTGTGGGAAAGGATTCTCTTGGGAATATAAAAATAGGCTTTGATAGCAGCTCCAGAGTTTAAGAAAAAGCAAACAGAAAGAGACAAAGGGATTTTAAGGAAGCAGTTATTATTGTCAATAGTTCCTCTTCCTAGTTCTTCAGAAATAAGGAAAGAAGTTATACTTCACATTGTGTTATCAGTCACATTTTTCTTTTTTGTTTTCTTTGCAACCGGGCTACAAGTCTGTCTATCTGAATCAGAAAAGCTGAAAACTGACATGAGAACTAATTCCACACATTCTGACATTGAGGCAGAGGTAATATTCTAAGGTACTACAAAAATATCAAGGATGGTGGCCATACACTTGGTGATCAAATACTCACTTAAGTGTCTATTATACACGACTCCATACTTGACCTCAGTGTGTGCCGTGGTGGGAACAGACAACTTACCTATGAAAAATGCAGATAATCTTTAATTCTCAGTTAATATATCCATACAGAGAGACACTAATCAAGAACTACTGTTAGATTTCATCTGTTCTCATTCTGATTTGCATCTAGCTCCCCGGCCATCAGACCTGAAAGTTTGTCATAGTTCATCATGTCTTCACCTGAAGAATTTCTCTGAGCTAAGAATTCCAGGCAATGAGAATTAGAACTCTTAATGTGCTTTCCCATTAGTATAACTTTCTTCAGTGTTACTCAGCTATGCTCTGTAATTTTTATTATTGTATAGCGTGAGATTAACATTTGCGTATTCACTGTGGCAAATATCAGATTTATAAGCAAACTTTTCTCTCACATTTTGCAAACTGAACTCAAGTCAGAATCCCTGATTCTTTTTATCTATATAATCTGCAGAAGTTGTGGGGTGATAAATAGCCACATGTTGGGTGTATAATTCAGCCCCTCATTGGCTATGGCTGATTGGGTTACCAACCCTAGATATTCCTATAGTATGGCCAGCGACAGACATAATTAACAGAACAGTGGTTGTCAAATTGTGGTCCCTAGACCAGTAGCATCAACATCACCTAGAAACTTTTAAAAGATTCCTTTGATACACTTCATGAGGAACTCTCAGAGAATGGCCCAGCACTGTGAGTTTTATAGACTTTCCGGGTGATCCTGGTGCTGCTGAGATACCGAGACTTATAATTGGAAACATAGCTAGAGAGAGGCTGCATGAGTGGCCTAATGGATCAGAAGTTGAACTAGATCACTAAGATTGTAGGTAGAAGGAATGAACCGTACCCCATCAGAGACCTGGTGAGCACAAGTGATCTCTACAGATCTCTCAGTTTCAGTTTCTGTTCAGGTATCCTACACTGCCATTGCCATGTTTCCTGTAGGGGTTCAGAGTTGTTCTTGGCTTCTTAAGATTCAATTGGCCTGATCTGAGCTCTGGGTAGTAAGAAGAGGTGTTCTGTACAAGGTACTCTAAGGACAACATAATGAAAGCCAAGGCATATTTCATAGGAGATTATGAGTTGTCCAGCACATTCACTGAAATCAAAGTCTCACAACGAGTTTCAGAAAGCAGGATTACAGCACTGAGGATGGGTTAAGCATATTACATATTTTCTATAATTCTTAATACAGTCCAGTGAGGTGGATCTATAGTAGTGTCTTAGTTTTTTACGGCTTTTGCACAAAGCACCATAAACTTGTTGGCTTAAACAACAGAAATGTATTGTCTCATAGTTCTGGAACTTAAAACAATGAAATAAAATGTTGGTAAATTTGGTTTCTTCTGAGAGCTATAAGGGGAGAATTTATTCTACACTTTTCTTCTTGGCTTGTGGATGGCCATCTTTATGTTCAAAGTATGTGTTCTTGTGCCCAAATTTCTCCATTTTGTAAGATCATCAGTCATAATGAATTAAGCTCACAGAAATGACTTAATTTAACTGGACTACATTTAAAAAGAGTATGCTTAAAAATAAATTTACATTGTGAGCTTCTGGGCATTAAGACTACAAATACAAATTTTGTGGGGCAAAATTCATCCTGTAATAATATCCCTATTTTCGAAAGCAGGACCCTCATGGAGAGGTTATGTAAGTGCCACCTGGCTGTACATTGGTTGCTTGATGAGACACAAACCCAGGGCTCCTCGTGTTATCTTTTAATCCTATGCTTATAAAATATATTTGTTGGGATCTGCTTAATGGTCTGGACTTCCTGGAAGACAGTCCAAATCCAGCAAGAAAAGACAATAATGAATAAGAACTTGCAATGTCTACATTGGGCTAAAGCATATGTTTCCCATCTAAAACTAGAAAGATTTAGCACTCACCATTGTTGCCCAGGAGAAAGGTGCCCTGTATTGCTTTGAAGTAGGATCAGATGAAATTCAGCTCACGTGATAGGCCTGCTAATTCTTTCCCATCGTGTTAAGCACATGGCATCAAACAACAAGTTGAAAATAAGATGCATACGGGGTTACCACAAACTAGCATCTTTTGGCAGAGAAAACGATGGCATGTAATTGAAGGAAATCACACAAAGATGAACAGAGAATGAAGGAGCTGTTTCTAGTAATCTGGAACCAAAGTACTTTTAGCCCTTTTGTTCTGGTAAATATTCATATTGGAGAGAAGACTGGTTTGATTTAAAATACTACAGTAAATGCTTCTTTGTTAGAAAACAAAAGACAGAAATACCACAGATTCTGAGTCTAAATTTTACAGTTGTATATTAACTTAAAATTATGCTCTGCCTATTTTGAATTGTTACATAAAAAGAAAAAAATAGAGAAAGAACACATAATACATAGAACATCATAATGCTTCTATTTTTAAAGTTGGTTCCTGTGACATTTGTACAACAGAAATAGATACCTGTCTCATTAACGAAACTAATCTCTTTTGAAAGGAAAAAAAAATGTCTTTCCTGGCTTTTGAGAAGATGATCAGGTCTCTAGTTGTCTTTTTCTAGTAAAAACTACCTTACCACTTTCTTCATAAAGGACTCATTCTCATAGAAATTCAGTGGCAAATGTGACTGACTGATCATCACTGACCTTCCCCACTTCTTGTGTCCATGTGTGTGACTGGTTCTCAGCTTACCTTTCTGACTACTCTTCTCCTTTTTATGCTGTTTAGTGACCTTTTATCTGTCCTCTCCTTAATTATGCACACTCTCTGAACTTTCTTAGCTTGACCATAACCCTTCAATGATGAGAATCTATCTTCTATTTCTTGGCAATATAGTTAAGTATCTTCAGCCCATGCATCACTGGACAACATTTATTTCTATCTTCTCTGCCTTAGAAAAATTAAAAAGGACCAAGCACAATAATTACCATTGTGTTTAGGACTAATTGCCAAATGAAAAGAGAATATGCTTTATTCTAACTGATGACTGAGAAATGACAAAGGTTACGCAGCATGAGTAGTAAACTATAACTTCCTTGTACTCTTATGAAAGTCTACATTCTTTGAAGCATACTTCTGGGTATGTGAAACATCACAAATCCCTTTTCACTGTCCATTTTCTAGGCTAGGATGCAGTTGATTTAGTATTTTG
This sequence comes from Dasyprocta punctata, assembly GCA_004363535.1. Classification (NCBI taxonomy): domain Eukaryota; kingdom Metazoa; phylum Chordata; class Mammalia; order Rodentia; family Dasyproctidae; genus Dasyprocta; species Dasyprocta punctata. The sequence continues at coordinate 7,194 of RJWM01024612.1, read as the reverse complement.
GCAAGGAAACAGGCTTAGTATGCTGGACTTTCTGGGATGCTGAAGAGAAATTAAAGTTGAATCAATTCTGAATGTAGGGATAGTCGTAGGAATGTGCGTTCAGATGATAAATTAATATTTAATTAGAAAATATATATATAAACCTGCAAATCAAAAATACCACATTAGAAGTGGGTTGCAAAAATGGAGAAGAAATTTCTTATATTGAAATGTTGTACTATATACAGTCTTAAAGAGAGAGATTTTGGTTTCCTTTCTTTTTTTCTTTATCCCCTCCCCTTTCCCCTAGTCCCACTTAATTTCCCCTAGTCCCCATTTAATTGAAACTTAGAATGGGATAAAAGGGGAGTTTATGTATTAAAGATGGTTCTTTTCCAGAACCACATATACTCCAACTCTATAGTTAATTCCCTTAAAAGTCCACTTATATATAAGATCTATTCTTCCAGAGGACCTTTTCAAGTGATGTCATCAGAGGGTTTTGCTCCAGTTCTTCCTAAATATTACTCCACAAGCTTGCTCTGTAATGTTATACTATGCATTTCTATCCTTTTTTCTGTTTTGTCTTTTTAAAATAAAAATAATTCAAAAAAAGAGTCTCTCATCTTTGGCGTTGCTATAGGCAGTTCAATATCTCTGAAAACAGAACTAAACATGTACCAAAACTTGCACCAGAAGCTCTAAGAATCCTTTAGAGGTAATTTTATAGCAAAACAATAAAGCATACTAAACACTTATTTGAGAAATGAGTGTCCATTTCCATAAACTCAGTATGAATTCTGGGTTCTTGCTAATTTAGCAATAATGTACAAATGTGTTCTTAAATGTGAATTTGTACAAAAGCATAAAAAATTCTGCTAATTTATTTACTAAGGAAAGACGTATTGAAAACAATCATTTACTAAGGAAAGGCCTATTTGAAAATAATTGTTCTCTAGATAATTTCATTGTCTCCAGTTTTGTAATTGCATTTCTTAATTACTCTAATTCCCTTTTTAACTTATGGCATGAACCAGGTTCATGTACGTATTTGGATAACATTACCAAGTATTCAGTGAGGAGAAAGCTTGGGAGGGACTACAGACAGTCTGAATTATATGTCATCCTATTGTATCCAAGTGTCTTTGTAATTTACCTCACAGGACATAAAAATGGGTTGCAAAAACCTATCCCATACTTTTCTACTGTAAATTTGTACTTTAACATAGTAAGAGCCAGCTGTGGGTCTCCATAGCTGCACCTAGGGGATACAGGAAGCAATCTTCATGTTTATCCTCTTGGTACGATGAACAGAAAGGTGTCTACCTGTGTACAAAAGTGTCAAACTGGGACTTTTACCCACATAATACTCCATCTAACAGGTTTTTGTGTGTCTTTACCTGAGGATCACAGAGGGTAAAATACACCCCCACCCCTCTTCTGTTGTGTAAACACGTATTTTACCATAAATGGAATGTGGGTGTGACTCATAGTAGCTATGTCTGGGGAAAAGCCAAAAACCTGTTTGCGCCTTCACCCACTTAGCAGATGAATGGCAGTGCTACAGGAGATTCAAAGCAGCAACAGGAGAGTTTTACCCATGAAATGCTGAATTTCTGTGCGTTTAGAAGCCCCAGTTTTTTGAGACAGGGTCATACTATGTAGTTTAGGGCAGCCTTGCACCCATGTTGTAGGCCAAGCAGATCTCAAACTCACAAAGCTCCACCTACCTCAGTCTCCTGAGTGCTGGGATTAAAGGCATGTACCATCTTGCCTGGCCTAGAATTTGTTTTTTAAAAAGTTTTCTTTTGATTTTTCCGATAGAAGTAGCCCAGTGCAGTACAATGACACATGAAAAATCAGATTCGCAAGTTTTGGAAGAGGTCAAAAGTGAATCAGATCATTCATGTATGAATGATGAAGATGATAATGATTTTGATGCTGGCCATGTGAGCCACAGTTCCTAGGACAGTGAAATGAAGCAAAAATTGACTGATATGGACAGAGGGAATGCAGACCTCCTGATTCAGATGACAAAGAAAATAGCAATGTGAGTACATATTTGACCAGTGGAAATAGTACAAAATGGTCATGCAACCAAAGGGAATGATCCAAAGTTAGAACTAAGTCTGAAAAGGCAGTGAGGATATCGTCAGGGCTTAAACCTATTGGCCAGAATTCCCGGACTGCCATTCAGTGCTGGAAATTGTAACAGATGAAATACTACAAGATTGTATGAAATATGCAAATGCTGAAATATGAATAAAACTTTCTGTATCCACCAATAGTCATATTAAAATTTTATTTATTATGACACCTCAGTAGATGAAGTGAAAACCATCATAAGTCTGCTGTCCTTAACCAGGCTTTCCATTGATAATTGCAGGAATATGAAAGATATTTAGGAAAGTGATGGGCATGGGCTTGAGGTTTGTAGAATAACAATGACTCTGAGGAGATTTGGTTCCTTCAAAATTACCTGAGGTTTGGTGCCAAAACTACCCAAGAAAGAAAAAGAACTGATGATCTGTTGCTATCTGTTAATGATTTGAGAGCTTCCTGGGTAATTGTCAAGCAATTTACACAACATCTGAATACATAATCTTGCAGCATTTCATGGTTGCTGTAACTTCAGGCAGTATATTCCCAAAAAACTTTCCTAAAAATATAGTATAAGAATTCATGCCCTTATACATGTGAAGACTTATGCTTTCAATTTAGAAATTTATCCTGGAACTCAGCCACTAGGTACTTTTTCATATAGTAATGAACTGAATGATGTTGTGAACAGACTTGTTGCTCCTGTCTCCCAAATGAGTCACTATGTGACATTTGACATTTGGTTTACCAGTTTCCAGTTGATGTTACATTTGCTAACAGAGCACAAGCTGACCAGCATAGGAATTGTATGTGGAACAAAGCAGAAACTCCAAATAAAATATTGCAATTTCAAAATAGAGAATTGTATAATATAATCTTTGCATTTCAGAAAAATAGAACATTGGCCTCATATATGGCAAAGAAAAGCAAACCAGCATTGGTGATATCAACATTTCATCACGATGGAAATATTGATAGGGAAACCTCAACAAAACAGAAGCCTGAGAAGGTAACTTTCTACAGCAAAACAAAAAGCAGAGGAGATAATGGTGAGTTATGCTGCAATTATGGTGACATTCAAAACACAAAACATTGGGCGGTTTGTTTTTTACTCAATTCTAAACATGTATGGCATAAATAGTTTGATAGTTTTACAAAGAAAATAACAAGTTCAAAATATCATGGAGAAATTTTCTTAGGGACTTGGGACTGAAGTTCATAAGAAGTCATTTACAGCAGAGGAAAAACAAAACGTTCCTGTCCAGGGAACTATGCAAAAAAAAAAAAAATCATGGAGCACATTGGTGAGCTGACAGATGGACAGGCAGGCACAGTGTCACACAGACTTATGATGACATTAGGAAAACAAAAAGATGACAACTGTGCCCTGCCAGAAACGACAGGAAAACAAACCATATATACTATCAGTGTAAATGATACTTGTGTATGGAATACCCAGTTTTCATGTGTGAAGACTGCCTTGGGTGTGACAGTTGAAACAAAGATTATTTCCATGATGAACTTTTGTTTTGATGTACATTGTAGTTCACATAAGTTTTGATTTCTGATGTTATCTTTTAGCTTTTTGTCAGCAAGTAAACAGCTGATATGAAAATGTGAATGTCAATTCTAAGCACTCATTACATATTTGATATTTTATTTTATTAATAGCTTATTTTCCTGCTAAGTGTACATTGCACAAGATAGTAGGAAACTCCTCACAAAATAGGAAGAAAAGAGAGGTGACAAGAATGACCTGAAACATAGGAAAGGAAAGCTAAAGGCATGTGCTCTCAGAGTGAGAAGTGTGCAGGGAATATGCAGTTGTCATGTGTGAAGACTGCCTTGGGTGTGACAATTGAAGCAAAGCTTACTTTTGTTGCAGAGTTCTATTGGCATTTTCATTGTAGTTCATATAAGAATTTATTTCTGATGTTATCTTTTAGGTTTTTTGAGCAAGTAAACAACTGCTGTGAAAACATTGATGTGTATTCTTAATGTGCAATACATATGAATAATTTATTTTATTGATAGTTTATGGTCCTGTTACCTGCACATTGTATGATACACTAAGAACGCCTGACAAAAAAACAATACCATTGAGATGTCAAGTATGTCCTACAAGTAGGCCAGGAAAGCAAAATATATGTCTGTCAGTGCAAGCGATGTATGTATGAATGTGGTGTTGTCTTGTGTGAAAAGTGCCATAGTTGTAAAAATTGAAATAAAGATTTTTTTGTAAAATTCTATTGGCATTTTCATTGTACTTTAAACAAGAATTTGTTTCTTTTATTATTTTTTAGATTCTGTACACCAAAAACAGTCAATGCTGAAAATTTTGATTTTTTATAAACACAATAAATATTAAAAATTCAATACTTTATTTTTGTGATTTTTTTCCTGATTTGTATTAAATGTTTGATGTAATAAAAGTTATAAAATTAAAATTAAGAATTAACCAGTGGAGATATTATGAAGAATAAATGTGGGTATTATACACCTACAACAAGGTGCCTTTATGACAAAATCGGTGTTATGCCCCTTAAACATCCTTTCAGCTTGCAGAGTGATTTGATTCAAATTCAGCATCTTACCTGCAACACCCATGCTTTGCATCCTTCTATTCTTAGTTCTTGCCTTAGTAGGTGTAGCAGGAGAGGAGACTCACTAGATGTTCTAAACTATCATTACTTTCACTTTTGTGTGATTTTTTCCCCCATGGTACTCACCTTTTTAATCTATGGGAGAAATCATTTCAACCAAACAGATTAACTTGAGCTCTCATGGTTTTTCTTAAAGGTGTGGACCAACCATTTCAGAAAATGATAAGCCAAGTCATTTCTCTGGTCTTTTTGTTCCTTGGTTTCATCTAAAAATGATGATGATGGTGATGATGTGATGGTGGTGATGATGATGGTATCTACTCCAAAGATTGTCAGCAGGAGAATGACATGTGATATCCCAGAGTAATACTTTATTATAGTCAATAGGTAGAATTTTTGCTATTATTATTAGGAATTGTTATGATAAAGTCTTCCTTTTTTTACACTACACCTAACACTAGTTAAATCTAAATCTAAATCTATAAATCTAAATCTAAATCTAAATCTATAAATCTAAATCTAAATCTAAATCTAAATCTAAATCTAAATCTAAATCTGATTCCCCTGTTTCTCCAGCTCATTCCCTGTAGTGCATCTCTCACATGACATGAAGGGGGAATTTGATTCAATGAAGATCTGTTCAGGCTTCCCAGTCATTCTGTTTGGTTTCTCATCAGCACAGAGGGATGCTGAACTGGGAAATAAAACCACACCCAAGCTGTGGGGTTGATAAAAGAGCTGGATCATGAAAATGTTTCTTTCATGGGTAATTTTGGCAAACCCTCTGTTTAAATTAAAAACACCATGCATTTTGGGCCTAGTAAATTGACAGTGTTCTTTGAAATCAAAAGAAGTTAACATGACAAAGAATGTGCAGAGTTAGGACACACTCATGACTGAAATTATTTCAAGTCAGCTTAATTTCAGCAGGTTTTTTTTTTTTTGAGATTAAAACAAAACAAAACAAAATGCCTTGAAAACCACCCCAAGCTCCAGCAGCAGTGTGCTTTCCCAGGGCCCCACAGTTCTCACTTTTCTGTCCTGGCACTTCTTCAGTCAATTCTTCAAAACCCAGATGTGCCAAGCTACTTGGGACATGCATCCCCAGCAGTTTGCTATCTGATCTCCATCAATTTCCAGGGCATTGTATTCACTTGTACCAAGCCTTATGCTCAAATTTGTTTTCTTTTTTCTTTCTGGCTTTATTAATTTCCTAAACCACTAAATTTTTCCTGAAGTTTCACTAGTTGGGGACAACTCTGCAGCCTAACAGTGCCTGTGAAGAAAGACTTGCTGTGAAATTCACTTCTGTAGCACATTCATCACCTAGATAGCTCTCACTGCCTTTTCTGAATGAGACCCTTACCTAAGAGTTACTCAAGGCACTCAGCAGGGAGAGAAGGAGGGAAGGGAGATCTCAACAATGAAGGAACTACCAAACACTGGCCTTCTAGTGCCTGGTGTCTACATTTGTCAAGGGCTACATCTCATAATGCTACCAGTAGGTGATCCTAGATTGTGTTGAATGGTTAAAACACTTCAGTATTGAATATATATGCATTAAATGCTATTTGCAAATTTCTCCCTAATTAGTCCAGTTTGGTTTCTTGATACTTTTTGTCAGTGTAATTTTTCTAATGAGTGTTAGGAAGAGAAGTTATAAACACATTTGCAACTCAAGAGGTGATGTGACAGCATTTGAGAAGAAATTCTACAATTTGAAGATATTAGTAATAAATCTAAAGATTCAATCTCATTTTAAATCTTTGTTATAATAAATCTCAGTAGTTTACTATGAGTGAATGTAAATCTTCACTTGATAAATTCCTGATAGGTAAAACAGCTACACTTACTTACTAATCATCAAGAATTTATTAAGCATCTGCTCAGTACAGGAACTCTGCCTGGCAAAGGATATATACAGATATAAAAATACAAAGCTACTGTCTGTCTGAAAGAGAAAATAGATCTTGATGCTTCAACGACATGCATACCATTTGTATTGGTTGATCCTGTGTCCCCCCAAGGACTCATAATTTGGATGGGGCTGAGTCTGGTGTTCGTGATTGGTTTGTTGTCTAGCCCTGGGAGAGGTGGTGTGAGTGCTGCACCCACCCAGGGGTGGAGCCGACATACAGTGCAAGGGTGAGAGGAATGCAGGTCTTCTCTCTTGCCTGCTCTCTTCCCTGTTTGCCTGTCTTGCTGTTTGGTGGCCACTATTCATGGCAGTCCCACCACACAATGCTGCCTTGGAGCCAACTGAGTGTGGACTGAAACTCCCGAGAAACTGTAAGAAATAAACCTTTCCTTCCCTAATTTTGGGTGTCAGGTATTTTGTCTCAGCAATGAGTAAAAAGTAACTAAGACACCATTGAAGTGCTGTAGAATGTAAAGTTGTAGAAAGATAACTCTGACAGAGATGGCAGAAGTCAGGGAAAATTATCTAAAATTCAGTTATCTCTAAAGCTATCCCAGTTCATTTTGGGATCCATATCCTTATTCCTCTTGGACG
>RJWM01024611.1:0-30502 GCA_004363535.1 Dasyprocta punctata | reverse complement strand
TGACCCCCACCTGCTAGGCAGTCGCAACACCCTTGGAGTGTTTATTTCCAGATGTGATTTAAATCAGGAAATCTCTGCCTGGGAGTGGGTGGGAGCTGTATCCTTCCCTTACAAGCAGAGCCACTGATAGGTCAGATGTCATTTAAGCCATGGAGCCAGATGGGGAGGGGCATGGGCGGGGGAGGGGGACGGGTGGGGGAGGGAGGGAGGGGCAGCTCTGACTGCAAAGTCTGCGCCTGCAGTCCAGGTACAGCTGCCGGCCAGCCACGCGGGTGCCCGAGGGTCACTCTCGCTCGTGGGGTCACTCTGCAGCCACGCGTGGCGCCTTCTGCGTCCCGTCTCCAGCCTTGCAGAGCCGGGGAGAACATCGGGCCCACATGGCTGTGTTTCCAGAAGCTGCCTCACGCCCCGCCTGGCCCACTCAGGCCCCACTGCGCCCCTCTCTCTCACAGCCATGACAGGGGCGGAGCCCGCCTCCTGCTCTCCGGAGTCTACTTCACGGGCGTCGTCGTCCCGACCCGCCTCGCCTCTGGCCACCCGGCTCTGCGGCTCCAGGACTGCCACGCCCAAGTGAGCCACGCCCACGTCTCCTTCGTGGGGGAGCTGAGGTGAGCAGCGGCTGGGCGGGCGGGGCTCTGTGGGAGGCGGGCGCGTCACCACACCTCCGGGGCTCTCTTCTTCCTCCCCCAGTGCTCTGTACAACACCTTCGCCGAGCCCTTGGAGAAGCCCATTTTAAAGAATTTAAACACAATGGTGAGTCTTTGGGGCTGGACAACACCAGAGGCGTCAGCGGCGGGTCTGCCATCCTCAACTAATTCTTAACCCATGTGCCTTTATTGAGCACCTACTGTATACGCGGGTCTGTCCAGGGCACTCATGCACACATTGCTGTCTGCCACTTAGTGACACCACGTGCCGTGTGCCAGACGCCGTGGTGGGCTATGGGGCCACACAGAGGAGGGGAACAACGTCCCTGCCCTCAAGTTGCCCACCATGGGGTGGGTAAGGGGCAACAAGGGTGTGTTTATTCTGCGCCTCTTGTGTGCCTGGTGTTGGACGAGGGAGGAATAAATTTGTGTATCTAGAAAAACCGAACCTGGGCTTGGGAAATGATAAGTCCATGAGGCTTGAATGGGCTCACCACTGCACGAGGACTGCATTGACCCGGAGGCGTTCAGAGGGCTGGAAATTACAGAAACGGGCTTCGGCCGTGATGACGGTGCCAAGCCCGAGCCCAGCACACCAGGGCGCGCAGCAAGCACACGGCACTGGGACCGGCCCTTCCCGGAGGCGCACCCCAGTCCCTTCAGAAAGAGGGGAAGAAGAGATTTCCACCAGCTCCCTCTGGATGCTCCAGCCAGCCCAGACTAAAGGACGGGTCCGGCTGCAGCCACTCCAGTGCCCAGGGAGGACACAGCTGCTCGGGTGTGATGCGGCACGCGCCCTAACTTGCCACCAAGAGGACGGCCCCGGCCTGCTCCCGATGGGCTGCGCGGGTGTGGCCTGGTAGCTGTGGGCCGTTACAGTGCTCGCTGGCGCTGCCCCTGTAAAGGACTCGACTAAACGAAGTGGGAGTCGCGGGGGGCTCGGCCTCCGCCTGACCACACACCTCTTTATATGCTTTGCCGCAGCTCTGTCCCATGGTCACGGAGGAGGTGGAAGTGCTGAATGCCAACCTCAGCTCCCTGGAGGGTGAGTCTGCGGACGGGGGCCCTGGGCGGCACCCGCCCCACCTTCAGGTGCTGCTCCCCCAGCTCTGCTTTTCAAGGCACATAGCACCCGCTCTTCCCTGTCTCCTCCAACACTGTGTTGTCAGTTTCAGTTGTTTTTTGTGTTTTTTTTTTTTGAGACAGTAGCCCAGGCTGGCCTTGATCCTCCTGACTCAGCCTTCTGAGTGCTGGAATGACAGTGTGCACCACCACACTCAGCTACCCTGCAAACTAAAGTCCCAGGATTCATGTAGGAGGACGTGCCCCCAGCTACGTAGCGTCACTAGAGGAGGGGACTCGAGGTGCAGGCCAGGAGGTGGAGACCGCCAGCTGGAGCCCGGCCTCGGCACTAAGCCCAGCTTCTCGGGGTGGCTGACACCGGCCTGGGCGAGGTTGTGCCCTGTGCTCCCCTTCAGTGGCCGCCTTCAGCGTCAAATCGCTGAGCCTAGAGAGCAGCTGGCCGCTGGCTCTGCTCGCCGCTCCTGTTGCCGCCTGCAGCTTTCCCTCGGGGCCACCTCTGCTCTGCTGGGAGGCCCCCCATGCCGGGGGAGCTCCGGCCCTGCATCCACCCATCCCCGCGGCTCCTGTGTCGACCCTGCCCCCTGCGGGTCCCTCCCACCTCGACCTGCAACCTTCCCATCCTCTTCACCGAGTCCAAGCTGTCCAGCAGTGGCATCCCACAGCGACACCCTCCGCACTCTTTGCACCCCACCCACTCATTCACCAGCGTCCTGAACACCTGGGGTCTGCTGGACCCTGCTGTACACTGCTGGCCGTGACGCTAGGAGGCAGCAGCTGCCTGGGATTTCTGCCTCCTGGCATGAGTGGGAGGGGCAGACAGGAAGCCAAACGGGCCGTCGGATCTGTGCCCGGTGAGGATGCCAGGATGTGTGGTCAGCAGACAGACAAAGCAGGCGGGGGCTGAGGAGGGTTTCGTGGCCAGGAGAGCCGCTCCCGAGCAGGCAACTCTACAGGAAGAGCCCGGGGGTAGCGTGGGGCCACTCCCAGATCTGGCTGGTCTTGGGTCTCTTCTTCTGCTGCTGTGACACGAGCCAGGGAGATTATCAATGGTGGAAGTTTATTTGTCTCACGGTTCTGGAGCCCAGGAAATCCAAGGTCAGGAGCCACATGGCTCAGAGCACCGTGCTGAGTTGAGGCATGGCAGACGGCAAGTGAGTGTGTGTGACAGAGGGGACATCGCTCTGTACTAACCTGCACACAGGGCAATGGCATTCGCTGTACCCTGGGGTCAGTGCGTCACCACCTAACCATGTCTTAGAGGCCCCGCCTCCTGGTACCACAGCACTGGCAATGCAACTGCAGCATGAGACTGGGGACACTCACTCTGCAGCACGTGTGAGGAGCACCCAGGCGGAGGACTCTCGCTCGAAGACCTGCTGCAGCAGCGTGACCAGCGCTGGAGGAGCTGCCAGGAGCCTGGCCACGCTAGGAGCGGAGGGAGTGCGGGGAAAGTGGCGCGAGGTCCAGGCAGAGACAGGGAGGGGACAGTCAGGGTTTCAGGCTCTGCAGCTACTGCAAATCTGCCTCGAAGCCCAGGACGGACACTGGAGAGACCGGAGCGAGCCCGCTGCGCCTGGCATGGGCTGCGGGGAGATGGCTGTGGCCTCTGTGCTAACGATGGGAGGACGAGGAGGGCCAGGCACGGTGACCCATGTGGGCGGGCGACAGGCTGGAGCAGGAGCGGCTTCCGGAAACGCAGGGACGGTAGCAGTGGCATTGCCAATGGCCCGGCCACACCAGGGAGCAGCCAGAGACCTGGGAGTGTGCAGGGCTTCCTCCCAGCCCGGGAGACCGCGGGGACCGGGTCTCACAGGCCCTTGGCTCCCTTCCAGACCTGCTCAGACCGCACCGTCGGGTTCCCGTCCCAGGCTGTGAGTGCCCTGGGGAAGGGCTGACTGTCCCAGCGCCAGACGCTGGCTGTAAGGACACCACCATGGGAGGGGCCGGAGGAAGCAGGATGGGGCGGGGAATCGGGGAGGCGAGTCGAGGGGGGGCCGGGAGAAAAACCAGCCGACTGAAGTGGTGGGGAAGGGAAAGAGCTGGCCCAGGATGCCCACGCTGGGCTTACCGGGTGGGGCAGGCTCTTCACCCGCAAAAGGTTTCCACGCTGTGTCCCTCCCTGAGCGGCCAGGGGACCCAATCAGGCGGGCACTGCAATCTGTTTTACAAACTATAGTGACCACCTTCCCTTAGTGACCACCACCGCCTTCTCCTTCTGGAATAATCCAAGCGTGTGGCACAGGAGGAGGAGGCATGCACAGCACAGCGCAGGGGGCGTCTGCACAGCACTGACAGCGTGGGAGCCGGACCGCAGCCGTGCCCCAGGACCCTGCCCATTCCCGCCTGCTCCCAGGCCTGCTGTGGTCTGAAAACACTAACCTAAAAGTGTAGCATTGTGCATGAGAATTTCCGGGGCCTCTCTAACTAACTGGCTTTTACTTTCTCACAGTGTCTCTCTTAAAAAAAAAAAAAAAAATCCCTTGTAATTGCAGCAGTAATGCATGCTCCTTATTTTTTAAAAAAATGAAGTTCCAACTACATAGAAATCCTTAACATTGAGCTTGAAAGGCTCTTAACCCAATATAGACTGCTTCATATTGGTAAGGGTCTTTATGCTAGTTTCTTTCTTTCTTTTTTTTTTCTTCTGGTACCAGGAATCAAACTCACAACCTCATGCCTGCCAGGCAGACACTTACATCACTGAGCTAAATCCCCACTAGTGTCCTTTTTAAAACAGAACTACATATAGTCGGGCACAGTGGCTCATATCTGTAATCTCAGCACTCAGAAGGCTGAGGCAGGAGGGTTGCCAAGAGTTTGAGGCCAGCCTGGGTGATATAGTGAGTTCAAGGCCAGCCTCAACTGCATAGCAAGATCCTCTCAAAAACAAAACGAAACAAAATAAAACAAAACAACTATGTCTATGCTGTGTGTACACATTGCCTCTTAGGGCAACATGATTGAGGAAGGTTTTTATTTTCCTCTTTCAACTTACCTATTTTTCTTGAATTTTTCTTCAAAAGTAAGCAGATATTCCTTCTGAAAAGAGAGAATTACCATTTTAAACAGAAAACTAAAAACAACGTTTGGGCCTTTATTCATCTTACACCAAGCTTTATTGAACATCAATTTTTTTCTTTTTCTTTTTGGCCATTTAGTTTTAACCAAGATTGACAACTTCACGCTGCTGGATTGCTCCCTGATCAGTCCTCCAGAAATCACTGAGCGCTACCTTGACCTGCATCTGAAGGTGACTGTGTTGTTCTCAGACTCCTCACCCCGGCAACAGCCAACACTTGGGGAACCAAGATTATGTGCGGAAGAAAACGCGCACCCCACAAACACCCCAGCTTTCTCCCAGCAGCCCTCTCGGGTTTCCGCCTCTTCCAGGCTCCCGAGCCCTTTCCTGACGGGCGAGCGCCCGCTTGCCTGGTCTGCCTCCCGCGCGAGCAGCCCCAGGAGCTCTGCCTCTCGGAGCCGGCTTGAGCTCGGGCACGAGGCCCGCACTCCTGTGAACATAACGTGTGCGAAGGTCGTGTGTGCAGGCATTTGTCTTCCTAACTCTCAGCCTAGTGGAGCTGGCCGGGGGCCGGTGACCTGTGTCAGGGCCGTAAGCCCACGGGCGACACGGTCACTGACCCGGGAGAAGCCGACATCGCGCGCATGTTAGTTAGTATCGTTGTCTTTCACCGTGCGTATTGGCTGATATTTCTCTCATTCAGTCTTCACAATCAGTTCAGCCTTCGCGAGACAGCATCTGTAACAATGCCCTCAGCGACTGAGAGCAGTGCTAGGAAGTCCTCGAAATGCCTTCTGCCATTGGCGTCCTGGGCCTTCCAGGGTCTCCATGGCTTCGCAGGGATTCAGGAGCCGAGAGCTGGACACCGCCAGCGGGACCTCAGGAAGCAGTCGGGGGCGGCTGCTCCAGCCAACTGCAGCTCCATCCTCCACCTGCTAAAGCGTCCCCTGAGCTGCTCCCCGGCCTGGCTGAGAGGGTCCCTGCACTGCAGTCTTCGCCTGGTAACCCGCCCTCCTGCTGTCCTGCAGGGTGTGCTCCTCCCGCTGGACGACCTCACCGACCCGCCCTTGTCCCCGGAGCCTTTCGAGCTCCCGGAGCGCCTGGACTCCATGCTCTACATCGGCATCTCCAAGTTCTTCTTCCAGTCGGCGTCCTTCGCGCACTTCGCCGCCGGTGCGTTCAGTGTCACACTGTCCACCAAGGAGGTAAGGAGAGCCGGCGGGCGGCGACCGCCGCATCAGCGGGTGTCGTCTCAGGCGTCGCCCACTGTGGGGTTCTTATGTCGCAGCTTTGATTCCTGGGCCTTTTTAGGCATCACTTTTTGCAGAGCAGTGAGAGAACGAATCATGGAACGAATGTTGGGATTCGATGGAGAGCAGTTAGCCTTCCCGTTCTGCTAATTTCGGTTTTTCATGATAGACTGACCTTGACGAATGCTGAGGCTTCTCCCACCGTGACTGGCTGGGCCCCCCGGTCATTTAACTTAGCTTCTGTGTGTCCGTTTCCTCATTTGCAAAGGGGAGCATGTGGGGCTCCACACTCACGGGTCTTTAAGGCATTCACAGGTTTACACGCAAAGCGTCCAGACCAATGCCCAGCACATAAGTCTGTATCGCTGGTGTTGCCCACCACATTACTCCTTGTGTTACACCGACATCTGGGTTTCTCCTATGGTAACCAGGCCTGATTTATCTCCACCAGTGACCAGTAACAGTGCAGACACTCGCTGACTCTGTGAGCACAATGAGAACAACCCTTCTGGCCAGTTAACTGAAAACTTGCTGAGCAGGAATCAAACTCATGACCTCACGCGTGCCAGGCAGGCGCTTGTGCCACTGAACTATGTCTCCAGCTGAGCATCCTTGTCAAATCTTCTTCTGTATGTCTTACTTATACCAGAAGTTAAACATCTTTTGTTCATATGGTATTTGAGGCTGTACCAGCTACATTAAGGTGCCAAAAATTAGACACTTCAAGTTTCTGGCTTGAAAATGGTTCACCCATGGAGGTAAATTATGTAAGCACCCTGAATCTCAGTGACCTCAAAAAATAAGGTCAATAATGCAAGGCCTGTCGTCAGTGCCTGTGGAATGTCTGTGCGTGGCGTGTACACACTGCACGGGCACTGCCGGGCGCCCACGGTCAGCAGGCGCTTGCTGAAAGGGCAGGTGACTGCCTGTGTGGGCTTGGGCAGCTTACGTCACTCCTCTGTTTACGTCTCTTGCTTTACCTACTCAGACCCCCTGGGCATGGGCTGTAGCCTGACAGGGCCCCTAGACATTTTAGGGTACAACAGCCCCAGCATGCATCAAGTTATAGGGACCACACATTTCTCCTGAAAAGTCAATCGAGGTAAAATCTTATAGTGACACAGTGGTGTCTGCATTTCAGATTTCCAACCACTTCATCCAGAACTCTCAAGGAGTCGGCAACGTGCTCTCCCGGGTGAGTGCTGTGGGTCTGACTGCTTGGCAGCATGCTTGTTGCCATTGCAATTATTTCCAGAAGTCTTGTGAGTTCATTGTAGTCCCTTCTGGTCCAGGAACGAGTCCGTCTTTCCTTTCTTAAGAGTTCTCTTTTCCTCTTAATCAAATATCCTCAAATACTTACTAAACACTATGTGTTAAAGTATAAAGTACATTATAATTAAAGTCACTGTAAATTCATAAAGTAATCTAGTCCTTCCACAAGGTTCTGCCACACTTGAAGTAGGTAGATTAAACACAAAACAAGTGTGGTGGTGCACACCTGTAATCCCAGCACTCAGCAGGCTGAGGCAGGAGGAACCCAGCCTGGGCTACATAGTAAGTTGAAGGCCAGCCTGAACTACATAGCAAGACCCTGTCTCAAAAAAAAAAAAAAAATCACCTTAAATAAAGAATATATTCGCTTTAATAAAGAATTTAATCCTTAAGTGAAAGATTAATGCCTGCATTTGTGACTTTCCTAAATTACCTGTTAATTCCATTCCTTCATCGCGGGCTAAGTACTGGACCTAATAGATCTGCAAGTTTTCCTTAGGGAACAAAGATGTTTCAGGGAAAGCAGCTCAAGCCAGACACACACAGGTTTGACTCTCAGTGCCAGTCTGTCCCAGAACCTTGAGAAGGTCACCTAGCCTCTCTAGAGCTCCAGGTGTCTGTTGCAAGCAGGGACATTGATGATCACCTGCCTAGGGCTGCAAGGTTTGGAAGGGACAGCGGAGCCCTTGGCATGGAGCTGGGCCACACTGTGTACCAGAAACCGTGGGGGCTCTATACTATCGCCATTCCTAATAAAGAGGTTTTTCTAGTCTAATGCACGCTGCAAGACTTGGTCACCACGGGCCGCCCCGGCTCCATGATATCCACTCACCAGCTCCTGACCCTTGGTCTCCCTTTCTCGCCCTGAATGGGGCAGATCGCAGATCTCTACGTCCTGTCGCAGCCCCTCATGCTGCAGATCATGGCCACGGAGCCGCCAGTCGTCCACCTGCAGCCGGGCCACTTCACCCTGGACATCCCCGCCTCGGTGGCCGTGCTCACGCAGCTCAGGAACGCCACAGAGGTGGAGCCCATCGTCTCCATGGACTTCGTAAGTCCCGAAGGGCAGGGGCGCGGCCAGTGGGTGTCGGTTGTTTCTGCAGTGGACCACTGACCGAAAGCGTCTGGGTGCTTGGAGGGGTGGGCGCTGACACCCCGATTAAGGCTGAGGGTAGAGCTGAGAGTGGAACGTTACCCAACCAGGCCCAGCACATTCCGGGAAAGAGAAGGAGCTTGCTCCCGAGGCCGCCCCCTGTGGAAACGAGTGCCGGCATGGCTCTGGGCGTTTCTGGGTGGAGGCTGGGGAAGGGCTGGGATCAGGCATCACCGACTGCTCCTGTCAGACCCACAAGGCAGGGAGATTGTGGCGTCAGCTAACAGCACCACCTCAGAGCAGGTGTGGTCTGGGGCTCACTCAGCGACTGAGAGTTGGGGGCCTACTGGGGTTCCCCCTGCTTCTGGGGAAGGTGTGGGCAGGGGCTCGAGGCCAGGGCTCCACCCCACACATCATGAACTGCCTCTCCGGCCTCTTCTGCCCCTGTACCCTTCCTGCCCCTGCAGTGACATGGCACTGAATTTCTTTTTCCTCAAAATAAAGCAGTCAAGGTGGAACTCAAGTTTGTTCTCATTCCCCTGAAGTCCGGGTAGAAGCTCTGATAGAAGGGAACCAACACAATGAGCCTAAGAAAATCAGAGCAGGAAGGAGAGGAGATTAGATTAGGTGAAAAGCAAAAGAAATAATCTAATGGAGACCCTTGAGCAGTAAGCCATTACTGTTCGTTTCCCTCCCTGAAAGACAGAATTTTCCGAGCAACGTCTTGGTGACATCTTTTGACTCCGAGGGAAGCTGGAGACACTCAGAGGAAATGTGTCTGTGGCCGAGGTGGATGGACACTCTGACCTCAGTAACCAATGCTTCCGTCTGCAGGTTGCCAGCACCAGTGTCGGCCTGGCCATTCTGGGACAAAGGCTGATCTGCTCCCTGTCTCTGAACAGGTAAGATCACTTGACGTGACTGTCAGAAGCCTCGGTGACAGGTGAGTCAGCAGAGCCCAGAGACAAAATGACCTTTCAGAGAAGGTGTGGGCTTGGCCAGCTTGTGGACACGCATCCGCTAAGCACGTCACCCATGGCAAACCGGGTCATCTCAGAGTGCAGACTTGATCAAAATTACCTTGTGCAGCTTTTCTCTCCGCTTCCCATCATGTAATATTAAGATAAAACAGAACAATATAATTATAATGCTAATTCTGTAATGTACATGCCCAGCAGCATAAACTAAGGCTGCTTTTCATCAAATTCCAACAGCCTGATTTCAGGGAAGACTACAAATCTCTGGGGCCTGCTGGGTGTGGTGATGCATACCTGTAGCCCCAGCATTCAGGAGGCTGAGGCAGGAGGATCACCCAGAATCTGAGGCCAGACTGGGCTACATAGTGAGTTCAAGGACTACATAGTGTCACCCTGTCTGGATAAGAAAGATATCTTCAAGGTCTAAGGACCAGCCTGCAAATCCCTTCTCACTGGCTCTATGATTGCGATCGGGTCTGTTAGCGTCTCTGATGCCCAGTCTCCTCGTCTGTAAAGTCAGGAAGTCAGATCGATAGTTTGGCAGTGCTGTTGATCAGCTGCTGATAGTCGGACCTGTCCCCAGAGCACAGCAAGCACAGCCCAGCAGGCGGCGCAGTGTGACAGGGAGGGCGGGGCGGGGCCCTGAACTGCGGCCTTTCCGCAGCACCGTCTGCAAAGCCCACCCCCACCCCCACCCCCACCCCCGCCCCGCTCCTCCTCGGCCTCAGGCCGAGAGTTAAGTCCCACCAGGGGCAGCGGGGTTCACAGACGGCTCAGATGGCCCAGACAAAAGTCAGAGTCAGGAGCGCAGAGAAAGCTACCAAGCACTGAGGAAACACGGGAAACGTTTCCCGTGAAAGCCTGTTGAGTGGAGAAAGCAGGACACAAACTTCCTGGCAGGCAGAGGACACGCGTATGAAACAGCTTCGCCTCTGGGTGAGGGAGCAGGAATGGGTGGAGCTGTCATTTTTCATAAAAATGTTCTTCATAGCTATCTTTTCCCAATAAAAGGAATACAGTACTGGGGGTGGAACCCGGGGATGCGCCACACTGGGCTACCTCCCCAGCCACTTTTTATTTTGGGACAGAACCTCACTAAGTTCCCCCGGCTGGGCTGGGTCTTACGACCCTACTGTCTCAGGCTCCCGAGTTGCTGGGATTACATGTATGCACTACCACAATCAGGCATATAGTTGTTTTGTTTTGTTTTTCGAGGAAAAAAATGTGTATTTAGAATTAGCCAGCTGGGAGCCGGGCGTGGTGGCGCACGCCTTTAATCCCAGCACTCGGGAGGCTGAGGTAGGAGGAGCGTTGTGACTTCAAGGCCGGCTTGGGCTACAACTTGAGCACAAGGCCTGCCTGAGCTACATAGTGCGACCCTGCCTCAAAACACCAGGGCCGGGAGTTTGGCTCAGTGGCTTAAGCGCCTCCCCTGGCAGGCGCGAGGTTGTGAGTTCAAACCCCGGTACCGCAAAAAAAAAAAAAAAAAAAAAAATAGAATTAGCCAGCTGGACCCAGTTTAGATGATCCCAGTTTTGTTGGCAGCAGCCAAAGCGTCGTAACCAGGAATCAGTGGAACACGTGCCCTTTCCTCTCCCTGGGGCCTGATTCAGGCGTTGCCCTTGGCCGCGTGGATGTCACGGAGCCTCCTCAGAGCCCGTTGGACCTGGCGCTGCTGGCCTTGACACCCGCGGGGAGCGCGAGTGCGCGCTCGTCGTCCTCCGTCTTCCGCGTAGCTGACTCCGCGGTCGGGGGTCCTGGTGGTGGCGCAGCGGTCGGGCTTGTTTCTCCTGGGGCGCTCTCCCAAGGGAGCTGGGCTGCCTCCGGAGCCGCGAGGTCTTGGGACAGAGGAAGGTGGGTGACTCACAGATCTTCTTTTTGTGGCTGTGGGTTCCTGTCAGCACAGCCTTCTTGGCCTTCAAAGCTTTTGCTTTGGCTCCAGCTTTGGGAGGGCAGGCGCATCCTCCTTCGCCTTCGGTGCCATCTTAGTAAAAAGGCCAGGCAGATAGTTTTAAACAAGAGATAACTTACAAAGAGTACAGTCCAGACTTGGTTTTACCTACTTTATACTATCACAGTTGTAAAATGTAATTATAAAAAAATTTTGTAATAAAAAGAGGAGCCCCGAAGCAAAAATAGCTCAGGCCCGGGAAGTCATGGGGTGGCCGTGCTCTAGGCATCAGGGAACCCCGAGCTTGTCTGACGCGTGGCGTTTCTACAGTTCTAGCTGGTGAGCGGGCAGGAGGCAGAAAGGACACAGGCGGAAAAGCAGAGGGGAGGCTGACCAGGCTTGCAGGGTTGCCAGGGGAGGCCTGGGGCGCCCAACCTGAGCCGCAGGGGACACTGGGGACTCGGGCGCCTCAGGATGTTGGAGGACAGGAAGCAGCCGGGGGACACGAGGCTGGAGCTGGGGAAGGGGAGCCCGTAGGCTGTTGGCCCAGGTAGCTGGGCCTGCATGAGGACAGAGCTGCCCCCGCCCGAGCAGGTGTGGCATGCTGGAGTTGGTGGGGTGGACGGGGAAGGAGGAAGCCCGTAAGATGGGCTTCTGGCTGTGGCTCCCGAGCTGTGTTCTCACCGCCTGCGCGGCCCCACCTGCTGGGTTCGGCTCCCGGTGGGGCAGGGGGAGCAGGTTCCCGCTGTGCGCCGGGCCTGACCTCACCGCTGCGGTTCTCACCAGTGAGCCGTGGGGTGTCAGGGGTCTTGCTTGTCCAGGGGAGGAACTGAGACACAGGCTTTAAATGGCTACTGGTGAGTCCTTGGGTTTGATCCCCAGCACCATGCAAGCATGTGTTCATGTGTGTCTCACACACACACACACACACACACACACACACACACACACACAGGACCTTGTAGAACTGAGCACCTCTCTCCCTGGCTGAGGCTGGCCCCAAATTTAAAATAATCTCATAGCCCACACTGCTGGAGCCCCTAGCAGACTTTCCTATGCGTACCCACTCACACAAGGAAACCTTGACCTCCTTCTCCAGCTTCTTGCGTTCCTGCCTGCACTAATCTCGGAAACTCAAGCCCTGAAATCAGCATCCCTGCTTTGAGGTCCCTTCCACTGGGTCCCCTGAGAAGCAGGGCCAGGAGGCTTTGGTGGGGCCCCAGTAGGACCGGCTCTATCGCTCAGGGCCCACTGCAAAATGGAAGTGTGGGGCCCTGGTACAAAAATCAGGCAGAATTTCGAGACAGAGCAGGCGGGGCACTGAAGTGGGCAGAGGCCCGCCGTGAGGCTGCGTCCTCGCATGCCTGGGTGGCACTGGGCAGGGTCACTGCTGCAGGCGTCACAGCAGACTCGGCAATGAGGCCCCACCCACCCGGCGGCACCCAGTGCCAGACCTTGGCCTCCCACGCCACCCACCGGCTCCTGCACTGGGCCGGGCCAGCCCTGCCTCTCAGGATGAGCAGGTTTGGCCTCGCTGATGTCAGAGGGACACACAGGGCGGGTGCAGGTGGGTGATCTGCAGGACGTCCCCAGGGAGAACCAGGAAATTCAGGGTCTCCAGAGAAGCTCCCAGCGCCACAGCCTTCCTAGTCATGCCCTGCCCGAGCCACTCAGAGCCGGCTGCGTAGACATGAGATACAGAGACAAACCTCACGGGTGGGCGAGGTCGGCGGTGAGGATGAGGGCCAGTCCTGGAGTCGGGCAGCTGGGTCCAGAGCCCGGCACTGTCCTTGTTAGCTGTGTCCCCTCGGGTAATTTCCTTGACCTCTCTGGGTCCCCGTTTCCTCCTCTGTGAAGCAGTGCTCTAGTGCAGCTGCTTCGGGGGGTGGTCATGACAGTGTGTGTGCGTACACGTCAGAAAGCCTGTTATGTGCTCAAGAAATGTGGGCTATGAGGTCATCTGAAATTTGGGGTCAACTTCAGCCAAGAGAAAAAGGTGATGAATTATACAAGGTTTTGTGTGTGTGTGTGTGTGTGTGTGACACTGCAGATAAACCCACCATACACAAGTGTTCTACCACCGAACTACCCCCTCACACACACACACCTACGAGGTCATTTCAAGAATACACCTATTCAGAATGCACCCACCCACTGGCCCCCACCCAGGCATGGCTGTGGAAGAAAGTGCCTTCTGGTCTATAGTCAGCATCTCCTCATTAAAATTTAGCCTTTAATTTCTTGTAAGTCTTGTGCCTAGCACTGTACCTGTATTATTTCACTTAACTTTGCAATTCTGCCTCCCCAGAGCCTGACACAGTGCTCAGTAAATGGGTGCAGGTTAAGTGAACAGCCCTCGAGGCTAGTATTATTATCCTTATTGGATATTCACTGAGGTACAGTAACTTACCCAAGGTCACAGGACTACTGAATGGGCTAGCCAGAATTGTAGCCTTCTTTCAAAGCCATGAGCATTTACTTACTACGTTATCCTGCCTCTGATATTGCTAGTTAGCTTTTCATCACTATAACCAAGTAACTAACACACTCAACTCAGAGAAGGAAGGTTTCTTTGGGCTTGTGGTTTCAGAGAGTTCAGTCCATGGTTGACTGGCTCCATTGTTTTTAGGCCATTGAGAAACAAAAACATGGCAGAAGGGAATGCAAAAAGAAAGGTGCATTCAGGAAGTGGAGGGAAAGAGAAAGAGCCAGAGAAGAGTTGTACCCTTCAAAGCCACATCCCAGGGACCTAGTACCCCAACCAGGCCCCCTGTTCCAACAGCACCTACGCATTCATCAGTGGATTAGCCCAGTCACCACTCTGGGGCTACATCTGACCATTGATGCATTTGGATCAAGCCCTTGACACAGGGGTCTAGGAGGACCCCTTGTATTTAAACCATAGAACATGCAGGGTGAATACTTTTGATCAGTTTTTATAGTTTTTAGAATACGATAATGAATATATTTTGGTAGATCTATACAGTAATGTTAACTTTAAGCTTTTACTTTTGAACTGTTCATTGCTTGTATATAGGCCAGCACTAGATTTCTGTACATGGCTCTGTGACCTTGTACCATGATCTTGCTAAACCTGCTTGTCTGTTGTATTGACTTTTATGTAGATTCTTTGTAAATTAAAAAAGAAAAGGAAAAAGAACATGCAGGGAGGACCTAAGGCTTGGTAGATGACATTTTTCCTGGGACTGAGGGAGATGAGATCTTGCTCAGAAGAGGAAACCCAAGCCCAGCACATGGAGCCCTGCAAGACTGGAACGAGAGTCACATCCTTTCTCAGTCCTGCACGTTAAAAGAAGAGAGGGGGGTTTCCTTAAATGGAAAAGGCACTCAGCTCTTTTTCGGTTGCTGGACTGGAGTGGAGGGAAGGCAAAGAAAGCCGGGGCTGGGAACACTAGCAAGAAACCCAGCCTCTTTGGGAATGTCCAGTTCAGAGCAGAGCGTCCAGAGCAGGCTATCTGGGTTTGGACTTCCCGTCAGCTGCTTGCCGGCTGCACAACCTTGAGCAAGTGACTCAGCCGCTTTGAGGATCAGTTTCCTGCTGGGCAGAGCAGCACTTCTTTCCCTACCTGGTGTCCGGGTGGAAGGGACGGCGTGTGTCAGCACTGCTAGTCCGTGTGCCGTTTCCTTCTCTAGTCCTGGTCCAGGATCCAAGTTTGACCAAATGCGAGGGAGAGATTGGCCCCAAGAGACCTGGCCAGTCAGGCTGGTCTAAAAAGCTGTGGAGCTGGCCCTCGAGTCAGAAAGCAGCTTCTTAGCGCTCTACCTCAGGGACAGCTTTCACTCCAAACCCAGCTCTGGAGGCAGCTCCGGGACAGGCTGGTCACCCTGCTGACGTTCTGCAGGGAGCTTTGGGGGCCGAGGTAAATGACGCTTCTCGTTTTGGGCCTCATCCAGTTGACCTAACCCTTTCTGCTTAATCATCAAGTGCAAAACTCTAATCGGTCGAAGGTACATTGTTATTGGAAGCGTTTAGAACTTTAGAAGTTTTTTTATGTTGCTCCAACTCAGGCCCTGGACATCCCTAAACTGTACCCCGACCCACTGGCATCAACACACACACACACGCGCACACACACATGCACACACACACCCCAACACAGTCAGAGACTACAAGTCCAGCTGGTTGCAAGCAGATGGAATCACTGGCTGCAGAAATCCCCAGCACGAGCCACGGAGCAGGAACCCAGGAGGAAATGAGTCCAGGCAGTCTGTCCCTGCTGGGGCGGTGCCCTCGACCGGAAGTGGAGCCAGACTTGGCACTCGAGCCGGCCCCCACCTGCACCCTCCCTCTGAGGATACTGCCGGAGTTGCCCCTTCCGAGGAGGAAGTCCCACAGGATCTTTCTCCCAGACCCATCGGGAGAATTTCCAGGGTGCAGGAGACACTGGGGTTAAAACATGGGCGGGCGGGGCTCTTACCAGGAGAGGGCTCTTTGACAGGGGAATGGGTCCAATGCCTTCCTTTCCTCTAAACCTTCCACTGGGGATGAAATCCACGGCCTGGGGCTAAAAGCTCTTCTAGGACCCATCCCACCTCTCAAGCCAACCAACTTTGTCCCCTAGTTCCCGAGAGTAAACGTTTGCTTTAGGCTGTCTCAACCTCAAAGTGACTCCAGTTCTCACTAAAATTCCACCCCCACCCATGTCTTTTTTCTGCTCATTTCCTTCTGCACCCATTCAATAAGAATTCACAGAACACATAGCAGGTGCTCTGAACTAACCCAGAGGGAGAGGAAAGGACAGTGGACCTCGAGGCTCACAGCCAGGAGAGAAAGGTGCAGTCAGCAAGCAGTTACAGCCGGGTGCTCGGGGACAGGCTGGAGGCGTGGGCCGAGTGCTCCTCCTGAAGGGCAGTTGTGTCCCCAAAGGTGTTCCCCAACTCTCACACACATGTGCACACCCCTATCGGGGACCCGGCCTAGATCCCCAATCTCCCGAACGAGCGCACGGCGAAGGCTTAAATAAATGAGACAAGTGGTATGATTTTAGGGCTCCAGGAGGATCAAAGCCCCTGCAGAGCTCTTGACTCTGCGGCTGTCGTGAGGGCTAAGACAAAGACCTCTCTCCTTGCCCGTGTTTATTATCAAAGCAGACAAAGAGAGGGGATACTGAGGAAAGTGCGGGAAATGAGCAGGACCTTGGGAGTCACTTGAAAGACTTCTCCAAGTAGTAAATTGTGCCAATTAAGGAGAACTGTCTTATCTCCAAACGATGGCATTTATGGTGGGAAAGAGACGCTGCAGATATGTGGTGTTTGCAGCTGCAGTCTCTATCTATTTACTTGAGTCTGAGCCAGGCGTCTTTGGCCGTGTCCTTATCTTGCCTTTTGAGGTATCTCTGACCTCATTGGCCACTACAGGCCTCAGCCAGGACCAGTGATTTATAGAGGTTTACTTACTATAAATCAGCTCCCATCACCAGGCAAGGGGCCTAGGCCTTGGACAGGCTCACAGATAAACAGAAAGCCAATTAGTTAATTTTAAACCCTGCTCAAAGTCCCTTCACAGTGGTCTCCAACACACCCCTGCCACGCAAGTTCCCTCCCTTTTCTAATTCCTGCACTGAGTCTTTGCGGTGTGTGAACCTGGAAAGGAGCAGCCACGTCTACACCGCTTGCATTGCCCCCTACTGCTCCCCACCGACCCTGCTGGCAGAGGTAGAAGCGCAGTCCTCCCTGCCTAGCTCCCGCTGTGCACTGAGCAAGCGCCTGGGAAGCCCCGGCCTCCGGCCCCCTTCTCCGTGCCGCAGCCAGGGTGGGAGTCCCTGACACAGGCGTCGGCCCCTTCTCAGGAACCGCCAGGGCCCTTGCTCTTAGAGCCAAGTCACCCGCCTGGCCAGGCTCCGCTCCTTCAGCTCCATCCTGCCTCGCCCCCGCACCGCTCTGTCCCCTCCTCCTTCCTGCCTTTGCCTTTTGATCTCTATTCCAGTTCCAGGATCCCCTCCTGGGAACCCTTCCCACACCTACCAGATCAGGACGAGCCTCTCTCTCATTTTGACTCAATGAACTTGTTTCTTTCCTCCAGAGCATTATCTCAATTTGCAAGTAGGCCTTAATTAAGGGGGTTATCTGATTGAGGATAGCCTCCCGCTCAGGCCGTAGCTGGTTTGCTCAGTCGTCGCTCCAGCACCCTCCCGGCACCAGCACACACCTGGGGCTCAGTGTCTCCTAGATGAGTCGGTCAGTGAGCCAGGACGCTGTGCTCAGCCTTGGGAGCAGTCACTCTGGATCTGTGCCCCCAGGAGTTCCTAATGACAGGCAGGGACAGAAACAGCAGCTTGTAGGGATGGAGAGGTGGGCTGACCTCGTTGTCTGCCATTCTTAGTGCCTGTGGCTCTTGGCATGCATTGTGTCATTTGTGCTCTACAAACCCAGGCCACGTATGACCTTCTGCGAAGCTTCAGTGTGCTCGCTAGCTATGTCATTGCTGTCATCGTCGTGTTGCAGTGCTGGGGTTGGACCCTGGGCCGACTGAAGCCGAGGCAAGCGCACTACCACTGAGCCACCTCCGCAGCCCTTTTCATTTTATTCTGAGGCAGATGGGGTCTTGCTAGATTCCCAGGCTGACCTGGAACTTGAGATCCTTTTACCTCGGCCTCCTGAGTAGTTGAGATTACAGGCATGTGCCACCTCGCCCAGCTAGTTTTCAATCCAGGCAGTAAAGTTTCTCTACAACTTTTTAACATATGGTTGCATGGGGTGAGAGTGTGTGTACAGGTGTGTGCGTGAGCGTGCGTGCCCTGGGAGTGGAACTCAGGACCGCACGCGTGCTCAGCAGTGCTCTGTCACTGAGCTAGGTCCCAGCCCGAGATAGGTGGGTTATACGTCGGCAAGGCGGGGTGTGAGCGCTCTTTCTCACCAGCGCTCCACGCTTCTGCGGTAAGAACTGGCTCTCTGGAGCACCCTTCCTAGATCAGGTTGGTTGGCCTGGTAGAGGAGGAAGTCAAGGACAGGGTTCAGGCGCCACCCCATGGCCAGAGTTGGGCTTGGAGTGGGGAGGATTTGCTCTTCGCTCTCCTGCTTCTCTGCACTTAGAGCCCATGAACGGGCAAACCTGCAAGCGCGTCCAGGCGGCCAGGAAGCACAGAGGTGAGGCGGCGCTGGGAGACAGGCACAGCCCGGGCTCAGGAAACCCCAGGCGAGGTCGTGCACGGCCCTCCTGAGATGGCCGGTGTGGCCTGGGCTTGCAAGGAGAGAAAAGCAGGTCCTGAGTGAGTCCTGCCGTACTGCAGAGGGCTGTCAGGAGAGGCGATGTGACCGATGTGACGGGGAGCCACCGCCCTCGCATTTCTTCAGCGGAGCCTTCAAAGAGCCCCTGCTGATCAGTCCACCAGTCCGAGCCCCAGTGCGAATGACCTCATCTCTGATCCTTGCCAGACTTAGCTGGTTTTCTGAGGTTTATTATTAGTTATTAATAATGAACATCATCAGTTATCAATCTGAAGCCATCTCAAAACTTAACCCGTGCTAACAGGACACTGACTGACAGAAAACAAACACCTTTCTATGGAATCTGCTTTTTTTTTTTTTTTTTTTTTGGAAACAGGGTGTCCCTATGCAGTTCAGGCTGTCCTTGAGCTCACTTTTGTAGCTCAGGCTGGTCTCGAACCTGCAGTGATCCTCCTGCCTCAGCCTCCCAAGTGCTAGGATTACAGGCATGTGCCACTATGCCTGGTTCTGGAATCCACTCTCCAAATGTCACAGAAAGACTCTTGGGTGAGGAAGCACTTGAGTTAAACTGCAGGAGACTACACAGGTGTTAACCAGTTGTCTCCGTCACCTTCCTTTCTGCTGGGACACAGTGTCCAGCACCCACAATCTAAGGAAGATGAGGTTTACCTTGGCTTTCTTTCTTTCTTTTTTTTTTTTTTTTTTTTTTTTTTTTTTTTTTTTTTTTTGTTTTGTTTTGTTTTGGTACTGGGGATTCAACTCACAACCTCATACCTGCCAGGCAGACACTTATGCCACTGAGCTAAATCCCTGGCCCTATTTTTTGAGACAGGGCCTCACTATGCATTTCAGGCTGATCTCGAACTCACAATGATGCTGCTGCCTCAGCCTCCTGAGTGCTGGGATTAAAGGTGTGCGTCACCACGCCTGGCTTAACTTGGCTTTCATTTTAGTCTGTAGCTGGCTGGCTCCAAGGCAGGACAGCCTGGCAGACGGGTCTGGAGGAGGACAGGAAGCAGGGAGAGAGGAGGAGACGGGGAGGGAGACAAACCCTTCCAGCCACGAGCACAGTGATGTGCCTCTTCCCAGCAGTTCTCCCTCCTGACAGCAAGTCGGCTTTAACTCCCGTAACCCAGTCACCTCCCAAACCCGAGAGGCTTTGGACTATTTTGATCTAAGCACTAATGCCAGGCGAAGAGAGAGGAAAGGGTCCACAAAGGGGGAACCGCCTGAGCCCGCAGAGAGGCCGAAAGCGTGGAGGGGCATGCCAGGAAATACCTCGCTGCTGCCTCGGGGTCTTCCTCAGTCATTCTAATGTTTGGAGACTCCGGCCTACAGTACATTGCGTATTTCCAATGCAGTCAACCTTAAATATAACTTCTATCTAACTGTGAGTGGTGTTGGGGCACAGTGACTTGTCGCCATAATGTTGCAGATGACAGCTAGCATGGGTCTTTGCTTTAGTACAGATGGAAATTCAAATGAAAACACTAACTTATGGAAAAGGTTTGAGTAGCTGGAGGGCTGCACTCTGATTCAGGGGCTTGGGGTGGCCCACCTGCGAAGGATCAGCTTGGGTGGGGGGGTCCTGTTGATTATCAGCTCAGTTCCGGTTTCGTGGCTCAGGCTGAAACCCCGAAACTTGGCGGGCAGTGGCAGTCATACAAGGCTCTGCTGGACTCCAAGGTGACCATAGGTTTAGGGCAGGGGAGATTCTGGGTGTCTTGGTTACTTTTTACTCATTGCTGAGACAAAACACCTGACACCCAAACTTAGGGAAGGAAAGGTTTATTTAGCTTACAGTTGTTGGAGGTTTCAGTCCATAAATAGCTAGCTCCAAGGCAGGGCGGCATGGCACAGGGGCAACACTTCAAGGAAGCAGCCGAACAGAAACAGCCAGAGTAAAAGGGGCAAGAGCAAGCCTCTCTTTCTCTCTTATATTGTACACAGGATACTCCCCCCTCCCCAGGGTGGGTGTAGCACTCACCAGATCACCTTGTGCTCTGCATAGTTTGAGGGTGTTTACAAAGTAAGACCCCTGGCTCCCTGCTGAGTCTCTCAGCTAAACTTCTGACCTTCTCAAATTGACACAATGACCAGGTAACTGCTTGTCCTCTACGTAGACCCCAGGATGCAGAGCTGCTGAGTTGCTTAATTAAGCTTCTAGACTTCTCAGTTTGACACAATGCATAAACCATAACACTGGGCATGGCTAACGGTCCCTGAAAATCTCTTATCCTGGTGTCTTCGGTCTTGACAGGCGATGATGCAGGCTAGGCAGCCAGGGCCGACTGACACACTTTCCCCGAATGACGGCCAAGGCTGCGTGCTGCATGCGGAAGGCTTTTACCCAGTCTCGCTGGGTCAAATAAAACTTTGCTTTGCTTTTATCTATTGGGCATTTGTAGGTTCACGTGAAACAGTCCACTTCCAAGTCCCTGACTGCTGTAGGAGGAAGCTCAAATCTAGCTTTAGACGAGTAACAGGCGAGGGGCCCAGGATTCTGCCCACCCCACTGCACCCCACCTCTGACCTCGTGGTGTCTCTGAGGATGCCGTGATGGTGCCATTACTTTTTGCTGTTTATTAACTTTTAAGGATTTTTAGGGATTGTGTTTTGAAGGCAGTGTCTGTTCTAAGCCAATCTACAGAGCCGGGTGAATAAAACAGCATAGCTCTAAGCAGCTCAGGACTCACGATGATAAAATTTGGGAAGAATAAAGGGACGAGGCCAAAGAGGCCCCTGGGATCCAGGGCACAGGAAGTCTTGTGCCATTTAGGCGACTTGGACTTTGTCACAAGCCAGTGAAGAATTTTGATGAGAAGAGTTCTCTTCAGACTTGTAAAACAGCTCCCTCCGTAGACCATGCGGAAGACAGACCCGAGAAGATCAAGGCTGGAGATAAAGCTGGGCCTGGTGGCACACACCTGTAACCCCAACACTCCGGCAGGCTGAGACAGGAGGACTGCAAATTCAAACCCAGCCAGGACAATTTAGCAACCTAGTGAGATCCTACATCAAGTTAAAAAAGAAAAGGGTAGGGGATATAGCGCAATGTGAAAGTCCCGTGTTCAGTAACCAGCACTGAAGAAAAGATAAAAAATAAATAAATAAAGACCGGAGACAGGGAGATTCAGTCGAGGGCTAATGCAGAAGTAAGGCTTCAAACTGGGGCAAGTGTGAGCCAAGGAGAAAGCAGAGATAGCGTCCTTTCATGAAGGGAACTCCAGGATAGGGCTGAAGAGATCTGGGTTCCGATCTCAGATGTGCTATTAACATTTCCCATCTTTGGACCTCAGTTTACCCACCTGCTACATAAAGGAGTCCTCTCTACTGAGTACTACTTGCTTGTATTATTATCCCAACTGTGTAGAGAGTCACACATGAATATCAGGAAGAATCAGCCCTTAGCAAAATTGGGGAAGAGGCAATGCTGTCCTTTAGCTTTCTCATGAGAGTCCCCTGTTAAAACATCAAGCATTGGGACAATGGTGTCATCCACCCCTACCCAATTCATAGGCCAGGGGCCTCCTGCTGTGTGAGCCTCTAGCGAGTGTTCTCTTGGTTTTGGACATTATGAGCTAGGCTGCAGTGTCCCACGCCTGATAAAAGTGGCTCGCGTTTGTAGTGCTAAGGATACGCCAGCCCTGAGCATCTGATGTGAATCATCTCATTCAGTTCTTATTACAACACTGTAAGGTGAGTATGGTTCATATTGCAATTTGATAGCTGTGCAAACTGAGGTCCAGAGAAATCAGGAAAGTCTACAGAGTGAATAAGGACAGAAGTGGGATTCAAACTCAGGCGTGCTGTTCACAGCTCTATCATGCCACCTTTCACGTCAGAAAGCTCGCGCTGTGAGGGTTCCTCTGCGTGCTATGCCTGGCTCTTTAAAAAAGGTACAGGTCAGGCTGCGGTGGAGCTCTGTGAGGGAGCGCCCGCCCAGCAGCGTGAGCCCTGGGCTCCGTCCCGTCCCCATCGTCTCAGCTTTCCTCCTTGCTGGGGATGACCTCCTACTACCCGACACCCACAGTTTAGAGGAAGAAAGATTTTAACTGGCCCATGTTTTCAGGGCTCCACTGGCTCCAAGCAGAAACATCAGGGGCTGGGGGTGGCCTGGAGGAGCAGAGCTGCTCCGTTCACGGGAGCCAGAAGCAGAGCAGGGGACAGCACCGGGGGGAAGGGGCGAGGGGCCAGACATAGCCCCAAGGCCACCCCTCCATGACACACCCAGATGCAGCCAGGAGAGTGCTCTGTTAATCTGGTAGATGTTTCTTAATTCCATGGAGATGGCACATGAGGTCTAACAGTCATACCTAGGACTGCAAGATAGGTAAATAGGGAGAGAGGGAGAGAGAGACTGGGTGCCACGGCCTCCTGAGCATAGGACTGACAGACCAGAGGACTGTGATCATAGCAAGGGCTCACACAGGCGCCAAGGTGAAGTTCAGAGCCAGAAGACGTAAAGGCTACTTCTTCCCACTGCTCTGCGTGCTGGCTGCCCACCAACAGCCAGTCAGGCCCACAATTCAGCAAATGCACTCAGGAAGCCTCGGGGTTACAAAACATAATACTGGGGCAGAGGATGCAACAGAACCTCAAGACCTCCCCAGTTTGTTTGCAAGGCTTTTTAAAGTAGTGACTTACTGAGCAAACAACAACAACAACAACAATAACAAATTCACTGTCTTTTTTGTTTCTTATTGTTCTAAAAGCCACCCTCCCTCACTTAATTTCTTCCTGCTTCCTTGCAGGTTCCGCCTGTCCCTGCCAGAGTCCAATCATAGTGATATTAAGGTAGGAAAGGAGTTCTCTGGTTCCCTGGGGTGGGAAGGCTGGAAATTCTCCTCTACAGTTCTTGATGGATTGCTCTCTCCATCTCTGAGTCCTTGATTTCCCCATGACTATAGGTTTTAAGTTCAAAACTTTTATCGCACATCTGTCAACCCCACTAATTCTCCAGTACATTTTACAAGGAACTTGAAAGCCTGTTAAAACATTGTGTGGTGCTAGGAAAAACTGCGTTCACAAGTCGGCCTCATTTACTGTGTAAGATCATCCTCGAGGGTTAAATTTAAGGTCCAGGCCCCCAGAGGAAGAGCCTGAACGTAAACCAGCAGGCCATGATCAGGTGCGGGCTTCCAGTGCTGTCTGTCTCCTGGAATCAGGTGAAGGCTGGCTGTGTGGACACCTCTGTGTGTGGGGGTGGAGGACGCCCAGCCTGGTGACCTCTTGTTTGGGAGCAGACACCCCGTTGAGCAACTCGGAAGCCCCCTACCCCAAGCTTCAAGATCAGCCACATCACGCTTGGCTGGCTCTAGCATGGAGAAGTTGAGTGCAGGACTTTGGTGTCACAGCCCCTGGGGCAACAGTGCCTGGGGCATGCTCTGCCCAGTAGATGCGGTCCTTGGTGCCATTCACTCACTGGCAGGGACTCATCCAGCCTGGTGCTGTTCTGGACGAGGCAGACACAATGAGACCTGACACTTACGTTCCAGGGCAGTGGCTGTCAACTAGGGCCCAGTGAGCCCGACATCTAGCAATGTCTAGAGACATTTTTAGTTGTCATGACCTGGGGTGGGAGGAGGGTGCTACAGAGACCAGGGATGCTGCATAAGACAGCCCCCCATGACGGAGACTGAGCCAGTGCCATGGGGTGCAAACCTATTCTAGGATGTATGCAAGTGTGCCCAGGTCAGGGGGTAAACGGCAAGGAAACAAATATATGTTGCGTGTGCTAAATGATTCCATAGAGAAAAAGAAATCAGGAGAGGCCACGCAAGAGGTCCAGAGCTGGGCACTGAGACCTCGGGGCTGTTCATTACCTGTGGAACTCACCTGGCACATCGGCTGCCTGGCAGGGAGTCAGTGTTTTTAGGTTTACAGTAACTGTTTTTGTTATGGTCACCTCTCTATTAAGGGATGGCGTGTCATAATAGTTTCATACATAAACTCTGAGACCAAACCTAAGTCCCATGTACTGCCTGTGTGACCCCCGGTAAGTCACTCAGCCTCTCCCGAGGCAATACGTGGGGGACGGTAGGTACAGAAGCACAGGGAGCAGACAGAAATAGATGCGAGGGAAAATAGCCAACTTGGTCAGGAAGCCAAACCAGGTATTTGTCTGTTGGTTAGAGCGCAGAGGGGCACCCGTGTGTCGGTTTGGGGTGATTGGCAGCCAGGAGCAACAGAGCTCACAGCTGGGAAGTAAGTCGTATGTCCGGCCAGCACCCTACAGCCCCA
Organism: Dasyprocta punctata; assembly: GCA_004363535.1. Lineage (NCBI taxonomy): Eukaryota > Metazoa > Chordata > Mammalia > Rodentia > Dasyproctidae > Dasyprocta > Dasyprocta punctata. The sequence goes on along the minus strand of RJWM01024611.1, from coordinate 5,838 downwards.
GATTTGTCCCGGGCACTGCTGGGGGGCACCCCAGGAACAGCAGTTTGGTGGGTGACACAGTAAAGGAGAAGGTGTGGCCGACTTTCTCATTGATCCTATTTCCCAAGAGACAAGGCAAAAGGAGTCCATGGCTTCCAGGAAGACCTTGGTAAAGAGCTTTGCATCAACCACCGAATGCGCTAACCATTGCGTGTCGGGGAAAACAGCAGTGGTTTATGGTGGGCGTTTTGCATAATATGAACTTGCTTAACCCTGACTACCACCCTATGACATGAGCATGATGACGATCACACAAGTATTTTACTATGGTTTTCTTCACTTTCTAGTTCAGGAAATGGGGTCCCAGAGAGGTTAAGTAACTTTCCCAACGTCACCTAGCAAGTGGTTAAAAACAAGAAGCAAACCAGGGGATTGTAGCCTCAAAGTCACACCTGCTCGCTTGCATAGGTTCTTGGTGCTGAACTCAGAGGATGCTCCGAAAGCGTCAGTGGATGCGTTGATGTTCACACTCGCCCGTTAGTCTTTAGTGCCTCGATCTTCCCAGGAGCCAGCCCTTTGCTTAGGCTCCCCAGCTCCCGGAGCTGATTAGGGATAAAGTGAGCCTTCTGGCATTCGGGTGACTTTGGAGCTCAACATGGCACAAAGACTCTCCTGTGACTGAGGCTCCCGGTAGACACCAGCAGGGCTGCTACTTGACTTGCCAGGTGTCTAAACTGCTGCATCCCCTGCTGCCCTGGGGTCTCTGTGCCCTGGCCATCACCAGACCCAGCACAGAGGGAGGTAGAGTATCCGTCCTGGGAGAGATGTCACCAGGAACTCCCGTGGTGTGGTTTGCCACAAAGCTAGCAAATCCTTTGAAAAGCTCTGGCTATGGCTCCCTGGGTAAGGTCGGGGAAGGGCCTGTCAAATTTGCGTGGTATTTTCAATGTGCTTTGATTGGGCAGCTGAAGTAGCTTTCTCCTTCATTGCAGGTCTTGAGGTTCGAGAATATCCTGTCCTCCATTCTACACTTCGGAGTCCTCCCCCTGGCCAACAGTAAGGGAATCCGGGGAGATGACGTCAGAGATGTTGGTTAAGCAGCGGGGGTTGTTTGAGACTCTCCGCTCCGAAGCCTGTCCTTCCATAGTGTTATTAGGAACCCAGGCCAGAGCCAGAATTCACAGTAAATTCTGTCAACGGTAGAGTTGCAAACTTAGTTACTCCGGGCCCGAGTCTTGTTAGCAATGGTACTTATTTAAACTCAGCATCAACTCAGGCTGAATTAAATAATATAGAATAGAAAGCATCCTTTGGGCCAGTGGGAGTGGGTGATTCTGCCCGGGAAGGCCCTGTGGTTCCCGCACAAGGACCGAGCAGTTTACCAGACGACAATCCTGGGCCTCTCCCACTCTGCAGTGATTCACCAACCACAGCATCTGGAGTTTGACTCCGTTACCAAAAACAAACAAACTATATTTCAATGCTGAGAATCAAACCCAGGGGTGCTGTACCACGGAGCTACACACACAGCCCTTTCTAGTTTTCGAGACAGGGTCTCGCTGATTGCCCAGGCAGGACTGATCTTGCAATCTTCCTCCTTCTGTCTCCTTTGGGGTTGGGGTTAGAAATGTGCACCACTACACCTGGCTAAAATGTTTTGTATGTTAGACTCTGAAGTGTTCTCAGGACACGCTAATTAGGTATTATCAAAATATAGATTGAGTAAGTACAAAAAAATCATTTTTCTGGAGCATAAATGCACATAATTAGGTTGGGGAAAAAGCGTAGTGGCATAGTGTCTGCCTGGCAAGTGCAAGGTTATGAGTTCGATTCCCAGTACCCAAAAATGCACATAATTGTAGGTGGATTTTTATTGAACACAGATAGATTAACAATCCTCCAGGAAAATACTAGGGACACACCAGAGAGAACGAAAACAGAATGAGGAGGAAGATAAAAGATAAACTGTTAAAAAGCTGCCTGTTTGTCTCTTGGTAAAAAGTTTGCGAATTGTGTCCAACTATCTTATGACTTTTTCTGTATTTCAGCGAAATTGCAGCAAGGGTTTCCCCTGCCCAGGCCATACAATGTCTCGCTGGTCAATTCAGATATTGAGATTCTCGAGGTAAGATTCTGAATCTTTCTTCACTGACCCATTTCTTCTTACAGTAGACTAAGCCTCCTCCTGTTTTGCTCATTTTTCTGCTGTTTTATTTTGTTGTTTTGTCTTTTCTCAGCATGAGGAACTTTATAAACAAAATATTTAGTTCTTACAGCTTGCAATTAACAAGAAAAGGTTTAAAAATCAGACTAAGTCCAATTTTACTTAGCCAAGTTTATTCACTCTGGAGTACAAGAAGACATGCTTAGCACACTTTATTTACTCCACAAAACAAGCCGTAAGGCTGGAATTATTAACCCAGTTTTCCAGGTGAGGACAGTCAGAGGCAGAGAAGTGAAGAGCCCCAGCTAGTTTCCACACAGACAGATGAGCTCTTCCAGTAATCCCAGTCAATGGACTGGCCTTGGGGCCCAGCATTCCACTGAGAGCTGTTTCCTAGCTAATCATGATTAACTAACTTCATAATACATTTTACTTCCCCCTTTCTTTTTGGCACTGTTTTTGGTTTCAGGGGGTGAAAATAAGTTTCTGAAGGAAACTCTGGCCCTATAAGCTATCCTGCACACCTCCTCACCTTCCAGCCTCCCCCACCCCAGCCTCCACTGCTTAAGTCACCCCAGTGACACCAATCCTACCACTGAGGCCTTCACAAACGGGATCAGAAGCTGGGGGAGACCACCCCCTCGGGCTGGGGAAAGAAACCATCCCTCCTTTAGCCCTCAGGACTGGCTCCAAATTCGATGCTCACTGTTACGTCTTTTTTCAGGATTTCATTTTGATTTCCACTGACCTGAAGTATGAAATGTCCTCAAAACAGCAGCCAAGTTTCCATGGCTGGGGAGATGTGAACTGGATAAGGAGTCGGGGTACGGGGCAGCCAGCCCCTTGATGCCTGCTCACATCCACCCCAGGAAGGAACTGGCCGGAATCCCACAGCGCCTGTCCATGACAGTGCACAGTGGAATTTGAAAGCTCTTCTGGATTGCATAGGCAGCAAATTTGCTCTCTGGAGCCTCCAAGAACCTGGATCAAGGCCACCTGGGTTAAAAGGCGAACAGGGGTCTGTGTGCCATGGTACGGAGGGACACGTGTTGCAATGGGTGTGTAGATGCTGTGTGCCTGTGTTTATAAGATTCTGGGGACAAGAGCTAGGCATGTATTTCTGACTGGGTGGGTGAAAACTCTTTAAGTCTGTATTTATATTGGTACCCTTCTTTAGAGTTTTTTCTCTACCTGCATACTGGATTTTACATTTTATATTCACTGTTACTGGCCCTATGTCTGATTGAAATCATTTTCTATCAGTGTCAAACTGGTTTTTTGAGAAATTTCCTGCTCTGAAACTTTTTAATAAAAGAGAGAATAGATAAGTGAATTTATTTTAATATTGACAAAAATCAAGGTTGTAAAAAACAAAAACAAACAAACAAGTGAACCTGAGACTGTACAGAGATTGATATGTGATTTTAAAAGGGAATTCCTGATCTCTCAAATTTTTCCTGTAGGAAGCCAGGCGTGGTGGCACACGCTTGTAATCCCAGCACTTGGGAGGCTGAGGCAGGAGGATTGTTGTGAGTTTGAGACCAGCCTGGGCTACAAAGTGAGCTCAAGGCCAGCCTGAACTGCATGTAAGACCCTGTCTCAAAAAGACAAAAAAAAAAAAAAAAAATCTTTCCTGTGGTCACCTTGTATCCTTTGCTGGTCTCCCTCCTGGCCCCCTAGAACTCCATGAACCGGCAGTGGGGAGCACTAAACCTGCCCAGTTCAGAGCAGATGCTGATGCTAATGCCGCTAGAGTAGCAGGCAGTGGGTGGAAACTGAGGCAGAGGCAGAGGGACGGGAGCCGCTGTAGATAGTGTAAGAGATGAACAGAAACCCGAACCCCTTGTGCAGCCTTCACAGTCCAGAGGGGGCCAGAAGAGGGGCTGAGAGTGCTGACCAAGAGGTGAGCCCGGTGCTGGTGACCAGGGCATTGAGGAGGTTAGTGCGGTCATTTTCGCACGGGTCTGGGAAGAATTACCATCCATTCTAAAGGTAAAGACGCAGAGGTGAGGGGGAATTCGTCGCAATCAGCTAGTAAATGCTACATGCAGAGCTCGAACCCGTGTCCTCCCGATCCTGAAGTTACTGACCTTAACAGGAGACAGGGCTGGACACAACTCGCTCCAAGCTCGCTTGCACGATGAGCAAGGGGCCTTGTGCTGTGCAGAGTGTGACCCTGGAGGACTTAGCCCCCAAGAGGGCTGGGCTGGGAGGACAAGGAGGCCCATCGGACTGTGATCCCATCTTCGTCATGTTTAAGAAAATGTTTACCAGTCTGTGTGGGCCGAACATGTCTGACCTAGCGGGAGCCCCAGAGGGTGGGTTGGAATAAATGCTAGAATTCCCCGTTCATCCTTTTGATATAGGAAAAATGATCCCAGACCTCCAAATGATATGGGGGAATGAAACTCCCAACCTACTATATGTCCGGGGCGAGTTCGTGTTCTCTAAAAATCGAAGAATGAATTTTAGGAACGACGGAGGGTAAGAGCAGGATATATTTATTGAGGGAAAGAAAGCTTCTGTCTGAGGGACAGAAGGGGGCCCGAGCGGGTTGCCAAAGACTGTCATTTTTAGGGACTTTTATAGAGTAAAACCATGAGGTTAGATGGGTCCAAGGCGGGGAAAATGGGAACCTGCAAGGTGGGCATAAGGTGGGACATAACTACAGTTAACCAATAAGACTAATTGCTCAGGTAAAATTGATTAAATTAAGGACAAATGAGGAGAGGAGTTACGTAGTAAGCGGGGATGCTTAACAGTAGTGACTCTTCCTGTAGGGGGTTGGAATGCTGACTCCTAACTTCCTTAGGGTGACAGAGAACTATTTAGAATATCAATCCTTAGGATATGGGTGTACTTGTTTTGTCTTTTTTTTGTTTTTTTTTTTTTTGCGGCACCGGGGATCGAACTCACAGCCTCACGCCTGCCAGGGCAGGCGCTTAAGCCACTGAGCCAAACTCCCGGCCCTGGTTTGTTGAGGCAGGGTCGCACTATGTAGCTCAGGCAAGCCTTGTGCTCGCGTTGTAGCCCAAGCGGGCCTCGAACTCACAACGCTCCACCTACCTCAGCCTCCCGAGTGCTGGGATTAAAGGCGTGCGGCACCACGCCCGGCTCCTGTCTTTTGTCTTGATATCTGGCCCACAGCAGGAGGTGTCTGTCTCCTCAGTGGTTACAAGGTATCCAAACTTCTGCACTGGTTCCTTTGAGGGCCCAGCCCTGTCTGACTGCCTATAATATTTTTGTCTAACTCAGTTTTCCTGTAACACTTTGAGGTGATTTTTTCCAGCGCGCTGTGCAGGCGCTGATTTGTTCTGCATCGCTGCAAGTGAACCTCCCCCAGATTCGATGCGTCCTTCCGTGTGGCTCTACAGCACTTCCACAACAAGAGATACCAAAAAATGGCCAGATTTAGCTTAGTTTTGTACTCAGCTGTAGCGAAGATCCAAACAAACAAACAAACAAACAAACGTTAGAGGGCAGTCTAACAAAGGGAAAAATGATCGGCAGGAGGAATTTCGAGCCTCGGCGCTCGCCGTCAGCCTCCGTGCGCCTGCGCCTGCGCGGTGGGTTCGGAGCGTGTTCTGCGACGCCGGCCGCGCGGCAGTTTCTCTCCACAGCCAGCCGGGCTCTCGGTCGCGTTCGCCACCATGAGTCGCAACTACAACGATGAGCTGCAGTTCTTGGAGAAGCTC
>RJWM01024610.1:0-30497 GCA_004363535.1 Dasyprocta punctata | reverse complement strand
AAAAAAAAAAAGAGCTAATTACAATTGCATGAAAATCTTAATAAGTCTGAGTATGATTTTATTAGATTTCCATTTATAGTGATATCTTGATCCATTGTACCACAAATTACTATTATTATTCATTATTATTAGTATTAGTATTTTGGACAAGGAGCTTTCAGTAAAGAGCCTTTTATATTCTGCCTTCGCTCTTTGATTGATTGGTATTTTGCTGAAGTGGATTATCCATCTGGCAGAAGTGGAGTTCTCAGATCATCTCTGTTTTATCTACATCTAGGCTTCTCAAACAAAATCATTAATAAAACCACATTAATAATAACCATTAATTAAATAAGCTATTTTTTAATTTTATGTGATTCAAAGCTACTTACAATATTAAACTGATAACAGAATATGACTCCTAAAAGAAATGTGCTTTATTCAAACCTATAAAACAGAATTGACTCTGTGGAACAAATGGAGCTTTGGGCAACTAGGATTTGAAGACTTTAAACTGGAAAACTGGTGATCTTTATTATACAGTTGCAGATCATTCTATAAAAACATTGCCTGATTTCTTGGAACACAGACAATGGACTGAGGCTGTACAGTTAGCAGAATTAGTTGGGTAGCAGCTAGTTAGGCTATAAGTAAAGTATTGTTATTTTCCTGAAGGAGTCTTTCTCTGCCTATAGTTTCCACAAGTTATAGAGGAGGAAAAACTGTGAAGTTGACCATTTTTATTTTTCAGAATTGAAGCAATCATAAAAAATAACTGACAAACAGCAGGCAACAGTCTGGTACCCCACTAGAAAGAGGCCCCAAATCTGCTGACTGTGATAGGCTCAAGGGTGCTGTTTTCCCGCAGGTGCCTGTTGTCTCTAACTGCCTTAAGATCGTGGTCACTGAGTCCACAGGCAGGGAGAGGGGGCAGAGCATAGAGACCTAGAGCTGAAAAAGGAGATTCCTCAGGCTTGAAGTCTACGTCTGGACAAGGCCTTTGGCTATTGTTTTTTTAAACTTGGACCTTAGCAGAAGCAAATAGAGCAATACTATACTATAAATAAAATTGTATTTCCAAAATATGTTCTTCTCTCCAGAACTTTCCTGAGACAGTCTATGGCTAGTGAACCTCTAAAAGAGTCCCTCTTCCCTAAAGCCACACTGATAGGAAGCTGGCTTTGAGAGTTACGGAGCCCTGAGAAAGGCGTCTTTACCAAGCCACATTAAAAGGAAGAACCATGAGGTTTTCATGAGGGAATAGGAGTCCTAGGAGATCCTTTCAGAGAGAATAACCAGGTTCAGCTAGATTAGCCAACTAGAGGAATTATTTCATAGCAAGACAGGGAGTTGTTGCTCTTCCTGCCATGTATAATTGCTTAACTGTCATGGATAACTGATGACTCCCATACAAATGAGAGCTCACTTTTCCTTCTTTGAATATTAAGGGCAGATCACTTATCCTTTGGTTTATAGGCCAAGAGTCCTATAAGAGTTCACTGGTCATCTGTATCAGATGAAAAGACTGTATATCACCCATAGAGCCTGCATTTCAATCTGGATGGAAGAAATGCAAGAGACTGAAGTTATCTCAACTGACCTATTCTTTGTTGGAAAAGAACCTGGTGTGCTGTTAAATGTTTAACAATTGGCTGGGGTAGGGTTGCATATATTTATATACAGATTCAAATTTATTATAAAAGTTACTGCTACAAAGAATAAGTAACATATAATGTATAAATAATGATAATATGTATTACTTTTTATTATAAATTCCTTATCATCAATTCATTCTCATAGAATGCTTTTCCTTGACACAGCAATTGACAAATGAACGTCATTCTCACATGAACAGCAATGGATATGTTTATGTTATCATGAGGAAGATGAAAGTGAAGCAATGACAAGACACATCAGAATTCTTTGTGTTTGTTGATGATGTGAGCAACATTTTTCACAGATCATTGTTCTAAAATATTGGGATATTATTTCCTCAATTTTTGGGCATACCAGGATTAAAGTTACAATATGCTTTTAATTTGCACTAGTAAGATTTTATTCATGATTCTTAAGTCTATACAATCAACAAGAAAGTAAACAAAGCCTTAATCTATATTATTAGCTGATTCTTGAGCTGTAAATACTTCTCATAAGCCTGATTTCAAGATACTTACATAATATTACTGAGATACCATACCATTTTAAAGTGTCTTTCCTATGCAAGAATCACAATTGCAAACATCTATCATAAATGTTATAAAAATGTAAAATAATAGGGAAGTGATAAATTTGTAGTATATATTACCATTGCTTTTGAGATAACTTATTCACAGTTTCTTGGTTACTTTTCTGTCATTGTTGGGACAAAATACCTGATGCCCAAAATGAAGGGAGGAAAGGTTTATTTAGCACACTGTTTGTGGAGGTTTCAGTCCATAATCAGGGTAGGGTGGCATGGCACTGGGGCAGCACTTTAAGGCAGCAGCCAGCAAAAGATGGGGAGAGCAAGCCTCTTTTTCTCCCTTGTATTGAGCACAGGCCACCCCACTCCAGAGTGGGTGTAGCACTCACACCAGGATGTTTACAAAGTAAGGACCCTGGCTTTCTGATGAGTTGTGTGGTTAAGCTTCTAAACTTCTCAAATTGACACAACGAATCAACCATAACAAATAATAAAATCAAATAATTGATTTTATCTATCTCTAACCATAAACACACAGAATTCCTGAAATTTAAACAGTTGGCCTTAGAGAGTTGGTACAAGCTTTATTCCCACACCACTGAAATAAGAGAATGTCGGAATGATGGGCAACCAAAGGGGGTAGATCATGGCAAATAATGCTAGCTGTGTCCCCAGTAGGCATTCTGTTTCTCTTGTTGATTTCATTAGATGTGGCTTATGTCAAATTAAGGAAGGATATTTCTTGACCTTCCAGGTAGATAGGATTGGCCCTATGTCTCAGTCACTTTCCTATCTTTGGGACAAAATACCTGACACAGCTTAAAGGAGGAGAGGTTTACTTTGGTCTACAGTTGCAGTGGCTTCAGCCCATGGTTAATTTGATCCAAGGCAGAAACCACATGGCAGACCAGCATAGCAAAGGAGAGCAGCTTGTATCATAATGGCCAGGAAGAAGAGTGAAAAGGGAAGATCTGGGGAGGGAGACATACCCTTCTATGCTCTCCTCCAGTAACTGACCTCTGATCAGGCCCCACTTCCTAACAGCACATGCAACTGTGAACTCATCAGTGGGCCTGGTGAGTATGTACTGAAGAGTACAGCAGCCCTGTGATCCAGTTGCCTTTCAGGCATGAGGTTTTCGGGAGGGGGACATTTTATTTATATTTTATTCATATTTAAATTTGTTTTTGTTATGATGATAATTTTATTATCATGCCCCTACCATAATTCAAAATTGTAGCATCAACAATAACATTTTGGATGAACCAAGGAAATCCTTTTTGGTTTGTTTTGGTACCGGGAATCAAACTCATGACCTCGCACTTACCATGCAGACACTGTGCCACTGAGCTATATCCCTGGCCCAAACCAAGGAAATCTTAAAGGAAAATGTACTAAAATTCACACTAAACCAGATCTTTAACTACTTACACTAAATTTTATAATACTTTTTATTTAAAATTTGATACATGTTTTCAGTACATCATGATTACATTCATCATAGGGAATTGGTGCATACATGGGTAATATTTTAGATCTAAAGCATAACACCCTAGGAAAATGTTCTGGCTAATAAGATAAGTTAATGACATTGAATGTGACTTCCATACAATATCCTTAAAAGTAGACAGAAGGAAACAGACATGCACTTTTTGTCCTTTGCCTGTCTCATTTATATTGGTCAGATTAGATTATGCTACAGTAGCAGTTGAATTCCAACATACCAGAGGTTTAACATGACAAAAGTTATTTCTCACTTCATATACATTGGAGCTTGTTAGGACAACTCTGATTCCCATATCACTGAGGGGCTCCGGGGCAGCAGTTTTACCACCTTGCTGTACCGTCTCAAATGCATAAGTTCAGCACTCACTGCTCTTTTGTGCTTCACCCCAGAAATGAGACACTTCATTTTCCCTACAGTTCATTAGTCAGAACTATTCATATAGCTCAGTCTAACTGCAGGGTAGACTATAACTACACCTATATTATGTAGGAAGAAAAATCATTTATTTTAAGGTCATTAATTTTGAATTTCTTTTATAATCAAGTGCAACGCCTGGGTGATACAATGGGTACTAAATACTATAAGCATAATATAGGTAGTCAGTGGCAATATAGAGTGCAGGATATTCTCCTTCTACTAGAAGGCCAGCAAATGAACCCAAGTTGAAGAGTATGGAAATTATACCTAGTCTTCCTTTGTTCACATTCTAACAAGACCTCCAGAGTTCTTGTGTGGACCTCCATGTCCATGAGTTCCATATTTTTGGATTCAACCAGTGGCAGATCATAAAACTTCTTAAATTGTATCCATACTGAATGTGCTTATATTTTGTCTGTCATTATTCCCTAGACAATGTAGTATGGAAACTCTTCATATAGCATTTACATACAGATGACTTAAAGTATGTAGGAGGATTTACCTAGGTTATAGGCAAATATTTTGCCATTTTACGTAAAGGCCTTGAGTTCCTGGAATCACACTCCCACAGATACTGAAGGATGATTGATGATTGTACTCCTAAAGCAGAGAGAGTCATAGGGAAATGCAGTTTTTACATGAGAAATAATTTTAAACATTAATATTATTTTCTCTTTTTGCCTTCCTAACACTTCCACCCTAATCTATCTTGATGGGGTGAGAGGAAGTTTAGAAATTAAAGTTTGAGAGGAAGTTAGAAATTAAAGCAGAAACAGAGAAAGAGGAGGTAATACTCAGTTATTGACATTAGAAATTAGATTGTGCAACAAGACAATGCCCAGCGTGCCAGGTTATTTTCTTGAGAAAGGATTTGACCAAAACTCATATGCCCTATTTAGCATATCAAGGCAAGCCTGTTCTTAATGCTGCTCTACTTTCAGAAAAAATAAAGACTTGACATGAAACCCACCAAACTGATTCCTGGAAATTTTAGGAAGAGAAGGAGAGAAAGGAGACAGATAGGACGTCTTGTAAGTAGATAGGGATGTCTTGGTTTTTCCTTCTCTAGACTGAGGCTAAAAGGCAGAGGGAAATGTATTAAATCAGTGTTATGGCACCTGGAGGCAAAGAAGAGAAATTATCTCCACTGCCCTGGAGACACAGCCAACAATATAACAAACGTTACAGAGAGTCGCTCCTGGCCTTCACATCCTTGAGCTTTTCTTAAGTCACACGAGGTATGCATGCGCACAAGTTATCATTTCACAGACTCTGCCACAGCTGGGTGAGATGCTGTGGTGAACTGCCACGGCAAGGGGCTAAGACAACAGCAAGAAACTCAGTGGGATTTGAAAGCTGAAGCAACTGTGTGAGGAAGCATGGCACAGAACACGGCAAGAACATCACTACTCACAGGGATGGAGCTGAAGTCAACCCAGCTGTGGAAGGCAGCCTCTGAAGACAAGAGGACAAGAATTGCACGTGTGTATCAAGAAGAATAATCAGAGGAGCAGCAAGCGTCTCTTCCCCACCCAGTACTTCCTTCACAAAGATACAGGGCTCCCTTACTCCTAAATGCATAGAAAGAGCAGGAGCCTGGCATGGTGGCACACATTTGTAATCCCAGATCTTCAGGAGGCTGAGCCAAGGTAATCGGAAGTGCAAGACCAGCCTGGGAAAATTAGTAAGATCCTGTGTCAAAATAAAAAATTAAAAAAGGGTAGGGATACGGTTTAGTACCAGAATACTTATCTAGCATGCACAAGGCTCTGAAGAAAGAAAGTTTTTCGAAGACAATAGCATTCTTTTCCCAGAGAGACCTAACTTTAACTCAAGGGACTATTTACATTCAATTTAATGTAAATCAAGCATTACTATTTAACTTATATTCCTACTAACCAGTTAGTGTATGCTGAGCTTCAAGGATAGCATAGGTAACTATAGACATAAAGGAATTTGCTGTTCTTGGTAATGTTAAAAGTTATGACCTCATCACAGAGTATTTCCATTATGAATTTTTCTTGATAAGATCTGTTTGCAGTTTGCTGTTAATGCTGTTCAGAGTGTAACTAAGCAAATTTGTCCCAACATAGAGGCCAGTGGCTCACTGGCCAAGATGTTTAACTATGCCTCATACATGAGAAATTTACAAAATCATTACCAGTCTTGCATCTTTATTTTCTCTGGTGAATTACTTGGGATGTACCAGCAAACACCTATAGTGCTGTCCTCCAGTAATGAAGAGGGTATAGGGCCCCTTCCAAGTCTTAACACATGTACATAGATACAGAGAAAATGTGTGTGTAGAACTGGCCCATAATTTACAAGGCCTACTGAAAAGTGGAGAGTTTCTTGTTCAGAAACTACTAACAATTTCAAGACAGCAACAGAAGAGCATTGAACCATGTGCTTATTTTAGGCACAGAGCCCTGTGAGATGGCACAGGGTGTCCACCTATGCAGTCATAACCTATACATGTTACACACGTGCTTTATGTGTGCTGTGGATGGCAGTATTGTGTGAATCTTCTTTGAACACTTCAGTGTGTGTTGATTTTGTTCTTCTATCTCATTTTAGAATTTAGATACATCTACTTATGGAGGCTGACCCTTTTTAAAAATTTGCAGCCTAGGATGGTGGTAGAAAACATGTAAAGTGTGGTTCCAATTTCTACTCACTAGCTGTGGATTTTGGGGTCAGTACTCATTTTCTGTATGCCTCACTGTCTCGGTTACTTTTCTATCATTGCTGAGACAAAATACCTAACACTCAAAAATTAAGGAAGGAAAGGTTTATTTAACTCAGTTTGTGGAGGTTTCATAATCAGCTGGCTCCAAGGCAGGGTGGCATGGCATAGGGGGGAACTGTTCAAGGTGGCAGAAGACAGAAAAGCAACAAGAGCAAGAAAGGGGAAGAGCAAGCCTCTTCTCCTCCCTTTTGTTGTACACAGGCCACCTCCCCTCCAGGGCAGGTGTAACACTCAAAAAGTCTCATCACCCTCCCCTTGCACAGGATGACGATGTTTACAAAGTAAGGACCCTGGCACCCTACTGAGTCCCTTACTTAAACTTTTAAAATTCTCAAGTTGACACAGTGTATCAACCATAACACTCAAGGTCCCACTCTGCAAAATGGAAACATAAAAATACATTTAGTCACAGAATTATCCAGGAGATTATACTGTTCAGTTAATATTTACAAAGTGCTTAGGGAAATTCTTGCCTTATAGTAAACACTTACATAAGTACTTAGTAAATAAAAAATTTTAGAAGTCCCTGAGTGAGAATTTAAAATCAGTTCCTCTCCTGTATTCAGAACTGCAGAACTTTTCATATTCTTCAGAGGGGATCGATATGATTGCAGGACTATCCTGGTCAAGAAAGTTCTAATAATTTGGAAGTCTCCTAAAATGTTAATGAACATAAACAAAATATTTCCTATTTGGGAATCAAAAGACACCTGGGGTTATTTACCCCCATTCGTCATTGATGTTTCCTGCTTTCTTTCTTTTTTTATTGTTACTCTTTTATGGAATAAAATGAAGCAAAATTTCATAACAAAATAATATGATAATAACAACAATTAACACATTGCATATTGTTATCTTCAAAGTAATTACTCAGAGTATAATATATTGGCATAAAAATTCTACAAACAATATTAGCAAAAGCTTTTCTTTTCAATCAACTAAGAGAAACTAGCAGTATAACTATCTTGTATTATTTTTCCTTTTCTCTTCCTTACTTTCTCTTTTCTCCCACCCTACTTCCTCTTTCCTTTGAAACAATTTTTCCCATTTCACAATATCTATTATACATTTTAGTCCTTATTTACTTTTTCAGTTTCTCACACCAGGGAGACCATGTGATGTTTACATATGTGAGTCTGATTCATTTCACTTATGAGTATGATTTGAAGTTGCATCCATTTACCTATAAATGTCTCAGATTTATCCTTTTATATCTTTATGGCTAAGTAGTATTCCATTGTATAAAGAGATCACTTTTTTATCCATTCATCAGTTAATGGGTATCTGGGTTGTTTCCAAGACTTAGCTATTAAAACTTGTGGTGCTATATACCTGGATGCACATATATCACTCTAGTATGATGTTTTAATTCTCCCAGGAAAATACTCAGAAGGGGAATAGTTGGGTAAACAGGACCTCTAATCCTAGTTGGGGTTGTTTGTTTGTTTGTTTTGGTACTGGGGATCGAACTCACAACCTTGTGCCTACCAGGTAGGTGCTTACACCACTGAGCTAAATCCCAGCCCTAATCCTAGTTTTTTGATGAATCTCCATACTGATTTCCACAGTAGTTGCACCAGTCTACATTCCCACCAACAGTGGAGAAGGGTTCTTTTTCCTTACAACTTCTCTAGCATTTGTTACTGGTTGACATTTTGATGATGTCATTAGCATACCTCACAGAACTAGAGAAAACATTCCTGAAATTCAATGGGAACCAGAAGAGACCCAGAATAGCAAAACCAAGTCTGGGCAACAAGGGCAGGGTAGAGGGTATCACAATCCCTGACTTGAAATTATACTACAGAGTTACTGTGATAATGTCAGCATGGTTCCGGGGAAAAAAAAAAACAGGCCTATGATAACTGAAACAGATTAGAAGATACAGTCACAACTACAAACACACTTAGCCACCTTATCTTTGACAAAGGGGCCAAACATGTTCACTGGAAGAAAGATAACCTTTTTAATAAATGGTGCTGGAAAAATTGGCTTTCCACATGCCAAAGACAAAAACTGGATCCACATATATCACTATGCACTAAACTACAATCAAATATCTGAATATTAAAATAGAAACACTAAATTTACTGGAAGAGAAAATAGGTAGAAATCTTGAAGCATAGTAGTAGGCAGACTACATGAACAAAACCCAGATTGCATGGAAAATACTACTGAGAATCAACAACTGGGATCTCATTAAAAAGCTTTTGTACAACAAAAGAAATCACCAACAAAATAAAAAGGCACACACAGTGGGTAATAATTTTAGCCAGTTGTCCCTCTGATAAAAGACATATCTAGAACATATTCAAAGCTGAAAAAAAATCAACACTCCCCCCAAATTCAAAGGCCCAATCCAAAAATGGGCATCTGAGATGAACATGCACTTCTCGGATGAAGAAATACAAGTGACAAATAAATATATGAAAAAATGTTCAATGTCATTGTTCATTCAAGAGATGCAAATTAAAACAACACTGCTTTAACTATAAAGTAAATAAATCAAAAGAAAGAAAAAATCAACAACAAAACACCAGTATTTTTTTTAGTAGTCCTGGCTCTTTGAAGGATTGGAGTATTGTAGAGAATATAAAATCAGTTGACTCATAAACTCTTGGGATTCTCCTGACAAGATGCAAAAGAAGAGCTAAGAAGCTATCCTGACAGGCTAAACAGCATGTAAACTGACAACACTGAAACATGGTAAATTGATGTTGCAGTTTCTAGCTGGGAAACAAGATGGAGAAAGGGAGAGGGAGAGGGAGAAGAAGGTAGAAAAGGGGAAAAAGAGTGAGAGAGGGAAAATAGAGGGAGAGAGAGAGAGAATGAATGAATGAATACGCATCTTAGCATTTGCTGACTCCAAGCACACATGGAATCCAGATGATTTCTGTGGTGTTTCTTGATTTGGACCATCAAGTATGCTTTCATTCCACATAATCTTAGCATCTGGTGTCCTACTTTGGTTTCCTTCCTTCACCTTGCCTCAGGTCTTCAAAGTTTAAATAAACACACTTGGTTCTTCTTTGGCTATCTCTGCAATAGCTTAAAGAAAAGTCCATTAAATTGTGCTGTTGATGACATTTTTCTCTTAAAATTACATTAAAATGAATGTATACGATTACCTAAGTAAAATGAAAATACAAGAGCCCTAGAGCCATCCAGCAAGGAAGCGCTCCAGACAGCCATGCAGTTCCCTGAGATTCCAAGCTCCACCCAGCCCAGTGCAAGGCCCTGTCACCACATTTTGGGGGTGCACCCTAGCCAGCCACATAGTCCTGGAGGTCCTGAGCTCCATCTATCCCAGGTCAAGGACCCTGCACCATGCTTCAGGGTGCACCCTGGTTAGTCACACAAGTCCCTGAGGAACCAAGTCCCACCCAGTCTAGCTAAAGGCCATAGCACCGTGCTTTAGTGGAACTTTTCTGCCCAGCCCATCACAAAGCCCCAGTGCCATCCACTGGAGGAACACCCTGGTGAACCTCACTGGACATGGAGGAGCTGAGCCCCACCCAGTGCAGTACCCATTTATGGAGTGCCTCAGGGAGAAATATGACCCAGAAGAGACCCACCCAGAGATGCTCTGCCATCTGAGAGGAACCTTGGTGAGCATAGGGATGGCAGAAGCACCACCCATCATTTTTCTGTCACCCCAGCAACTCGAGTCAGAAGAACCCAGGTGGCTGGCCAACCCCTTTACACTGAGGGACAGTCAGTCAGTTCAGGAAGCACCTTGGACTTAACCACCATGTCTGGAGGAACATAGGAAAATGACCAAAAAAATAGCAAAGTGCAGTCTCAGACCTCCAGCCCAACAAAAACAAGCCCAAGAGACATTGACATGGAAGATATTAGATATTACACAGTTGAAATTTCTGAAATGATAGCAACTGAAGTAAAAAAAAAACTCCATGAGGCTACAGAGGAAATTAGATCAGAAATAGTTTCTCAAGTAAAAAAAAAAGAAAAGAAATGATAAACATAATTAAAGAAATTTTGAGCATATCTAAAGAAGACTTAGATAAAAAAATAGAGGAATATAAGAAAACCATGGAAACTTTAAATGAACAATATAGGAAAGAATTAGAATGTGTGAAACAGATTCAAAGAGATATTCAGGAAATTAAAAATTCCATTGAAAGCTGGCAAAACTGCTTGAATGAAGCTGAAGATAGACTCTCAGAACTTGAAGACAGGATGGAAGCTAATGATCACAAAAGAAAAGATCGCTTAAAAATAATGAGGAACCAGGAAACAACAGCTCAACAGCTGCAAGATGATGCAAAGAAAAACAATATAAGACCGATAGGTGTTAATGAAAAAGAGTCAACACAAATGACATAAAAAGACTATTTGCAGAAGTAATAGCACAAAATTTTCCAATACATGGGAAAAGAATCTGATACACAGATAAATGAGACATATAGAGCTCCAACTAGCCATAACCAAAATAAATTTACAATCAGACATGTAATAATTGAGATTCCAGAAACACACTACAAAAACAAAATACTGAAAGTTTTTAGAGAAAAGAAACAGATTACCTATCAAGGAAAGCCCATCAGAATCACAGCAGACTTCTCAACACAAATCTTCAAGTCAAAAAGAACTTGGAGTGAAGTATTTCAAATCCTGAAAGATAACAACTTCCAATCCAGATTGATTTACCCTGCAAAACTATGTTTCAAAATCAATGATGAAATAAGATACTTCCATGACAAAGAACAATCGAAGAAATTCATGACCACCAAACCAACACTACAAAGAGTACTGAAAGATACTCTAGAAAGAGATAAAAATGACCACAATTCCAAGAATAACAGTAGAAAGAAACCACCAAGCAGGGAAAGTACTTAAACAGAGAGAAAAAGAAGGGGATCAACCACAGGAAGATAACATGACAAAAATAAGTCAACACGTATCAGTTATAACTGTCAATGTAAATGGTCTCAATTCACCAATCAAAAGAAACAGACTGGCAGAGTGGATTAAGAAACAAAATACAGCAATATGCTATATACAAGAAACACATTTAACTCAAAAGGAAATTCACAGACTGAAAGTCAAAGGATGGAAAACAATACTCCATGCAACAGGAACCCAGAAAATAGTAAGAGTACCTATTCTTTTTGCAGATAATGTGAACTTGAAACCAAGAATGTTGTAAAGAGATAAAAAAGATCATGACATACTTATCAGAGGGAAAGTTCAAGAGGAAGAGATAACAATCATAAATATCTATGCACCAAATATGGGAGCACCTGACTATATCAGACAAGTATTAATAGGCATGAAAAATCTAATAATAACACAATTAAAATGGGAGACCTCAATACTCCATTGTCAAAAAGAAATAGATTAACTAGAAAAACAATCAACAAAGAGATAATAGAATTTAACCAAACTTGTGAACAAATGGATTTAGTAGACATGTACAGGGTGTTCCACCCAGCAACATGAGAATACACATTCTTCTCAGCTGCACATGGATTGTTCTCTAATATAGACCATATACTAGCCCACAGAACGTGCTTAAGTAAATACAGAGGAACTGAAACTATCCCATGCATATTATCTGACCATAGTGCAATAAAATTGGAAATTAACAACAAAAGGAGCCACAAAAACTCCATAAACACATGGAAATTAAATAAGAGTCTCCTAAACAACCAATGGGTCACAGAATAAATTAAGCGAGAAATTATATAATATCTACAACTGAATGAAAATGCAAATACAACTTACCAGAATCTGTGGGACACAATGAAAGCAGTTTTTAAAGGGAAAATTATAGCAGTGAATTCTCACATCAGAAAAATGGGACAACCACAAATAAACAACCTAATGCTGCACCTCAAACTTCTAGAAAAAGAAGACCAAGTCAAGCCCAATGAAGGGAAAAAATTATAAAGATTAGAGAAGAAATTAACGCAATTGAGACTAAGAAAACAATACAAAAATTAATGAATCAAAGAATTGGTTCTCTGAAAGAATAAACAAAATTGATAACCCCCTAGCCAAAATTATCAAAAAGAGGACAGGAAAGAACTCAAATCCACACAATAAGAAATCAAAAAGGTGAAATCACTACGGATTCTGTGGAAATTCAGAAGAACATCAATACCTTTTTTGAAAATCTATACTCTCATAGCATGGAAAACACAGAACAAATGGACATATTCATGGAAACATATGAATTATCAAAACTGGATCAAGAAGATATAAAAATTCTGAATAGCCCAATATCAGTTAATGAAATTGAAAATGTAATTAAAAACTTACCAACAACAACAAGAAAAAGACCAGGTCCTGATGGATTCACAGGTGAATTCTAAAAGAAATTTGAGAGATTAAACATCAATACTCCTCAAACTCTTTAATGAAATTGAAAGGGAAGCCATACTCTAACTCATTCCTGGAGGCAAGTATTATCCTGATACCAAAACCAGAGAAAGATCCAGCCAAAACTATAGACCAAGCTCCCTAATGAGCATAGATACAAAAATCCTCAATAAAACACTAGCAAACAGAATGCAGCAAATCATCAAGAAGACTGTTCACCATCACCAATTGGAATTCATTCGAGAAATGCAAGGTTGATTCAACATATGCAAATCAATAAATGTAATACATCACATTAACAGAGCCAAAGACAAAAATCACATGATCATCTCAATAGATGCAGAAAAGCTTTTGATAAAATCCAATACTTTTTTATGGTAAAAACTCTAAGGAAAATTGAAATAGAGGATATTTACCTCAACCTGATAAAAGTCATTTATGACAAACCAATGGCCAACATCATACTAAATGGGCAAAAGCTGAAAGCTTTTATTCTAAAATCAGAAACAAGACAAGGATGTCCACTATCACCATTCTTACTCAATATAGTTCTGGAAACATTAGCCAGAGCAATTAAACAGGAGCAACAAATAAAATGAATAAGGATAGGAAAGAAAGAAATTAAATTATCATTATTTGCAGATGACATGATACTCTACAAGGAAGACCCCAAAAGCTCCACCAACAGACTTCTAGACTTAATAAGCAAATTCAGCTGTGTAACTGGGTACAAAATCAAGACTCAAAAGTCTAGCATTTCTGTACACAAACAACAAACTCACTGAGAGAGAAATTATAGAAACCACACTCTCCACAATAACATACAAGAAAATAAAATATTTAGGAATCGCTCTAACAAAGGAAGTAAAAGATTTATACATTGAACATTACAGTACTGTGAAAAAAGAAAACAAAAAGGAATTCAGAAAATAGAAAAATATCTCTTGCTCATGGATAGGAAGAACCAACATAATGAAAATGGCTATACTCTCAAAATTGTTATACAGAGTTAATGCAATCCTGATCAAAGTACCATAAGCGTACCTCACAGATCTGGAAAAAACCATTTCTAAAATTCATCTGGAACCTGAAGATACCTCAAATAATTAAGGTAATTCTGGGCAACAAGGACAAGGCAGGAGACATCACAATCCCTGACCTGAAATTATACTACAAAGCTGCTATAATAAAATCAGTATGGTACTGGCAAATAAACAGAGCTGAGGATTGATGGAATAGAATAGAAGATATAGACACAACTACCACCAACACACTTAACCACCTTATCTTTGGCACAGGGACCAAATATATTTACTGGAAGAAAGACAGCCTCTTTAATAAGTGTTGCTGGAAAAATTGGGTTTCCACATGCCTATCACCATGCACTGAACTAAAGTCAAAATGAATCAAAGATCTAAATATTGAGACAGAAACACTAAATTCACTGGAAGACAAAGTGGGTAGAAATCTCCATCTCAGGGCATAGGGGTAGGCAGAGGGTTAATGAACAAAAACCAAACTGTATAGGAAATACTTCAAAGAATCAACAAATAGGATCTCATTTTATTTAAAAGTTTTTGCACATCCAAAGATATCACCAACAGCGTGAAAAGGAAACCACAGATTGGGAAAAGATTTTTGCAAACTATCACTCTGACAAAGGACTAGACTGTAAAAAGAATTGAAAAACTTCAGGCCCCCCAAAATCAAAGACCCAATCCAAAAATGGCAATCTGAGATGAACACAATTCTCACATGAAGAAATACAAATGGAAAATAAATATATGAAAAATGTTCAACATCACTGATCATTTGAGAAATGTAAATTAAAACAACACTGAGATACCATCTCACTCCAGAAACAATGGTTAACATCAAGAAATCAATGAATAACAAATGCTGGAGGGGCTGTGGGGGAAAAGGAACACTTCTACATTGTTGGTGGGAGTGTAGACTCATAAAACCATTGTGGAAATCAATGTGGAGATTCCTCAAAAAACTAGGATTAGAGGTTCCATTCAACCCAGCTATTCCCCTTCTGGGTATTTTCCCAGAAGAATTGAAAACATCACACCGCAGAGTTATAGGTGCAACCTTGCTTATTGCTGCACAATTAGTAATAGCCAGATTTTGGAAACAGCCCGAATGCCCATCAACTGAGAAACGGATAAAAAAGATGTGGTATTTTTATACAATGGAGTACTGCTCAGCAATAAAGAAGGACCACATTGAGGCTTTTATGGATGCAACTTGAGGCCATACTTATAAGTGAAATAAATCAGGATTACACGTGTAAACACCACATTATCTCGCTGGTGTAAGACACTGAAAGCAAATAAGATCCAAAAGTTACAATAGATATAGTGAAAGAGAAAGAAACTGCTCAAAGGGAAATCGTGTTTTTTGATCAATTTTACATGCCTGTATCTGGTACTCTGAGCAACTATTTTGAGGATAACAACATGTAATATAACAACTATTATTAAATTCCTATCATCTTATTTTGAAATCCTGTATCACTATTTTTTGTCATTGTTGTTGTCATCAT
The DNA here is from genome assembly GCA_004363535.1 of Dasyprocta punctata. Lineage (NCBI taxonomy): Eukaryota > Metazoa > Chordata > Mammalia > Rodentia > Dasyproctidae > Dasyprocta > Dasyprocta punctata. Next base: position 14,770 of record RJWM01024610.1, on the reverse strand, counting down.
TTGACTTTTGTTGTTTTTTGTTTGTTTGCTTGCTTGATTGCTTTCTAATTTTTCTGTGTTTTTTTCTCTTTAAAATAAAAAAATAAAATGAATATATAAGACTACCTACTTTTAAAATTATTTGGTCCATACATGTCCTAATATCTCTTGAATTACCAGGGTTCTGATCTAAGAGAAGCTACAGTTTAGAAAGGTTAGTACATGCCCTGGTGCCCAGAAACAAGAAGTATCACAGAGAAGTGTAAAGAGACACTTGGACTAAAAATCAGGTGATGAGTTGGGCGTGGTGGTGCAGGCCTTTAATCCCAGCACTCAGGAGGCTGAGGCAGGAGGATCATTGTGAGTGCGAGACCAGCTTGGGCTACAATGTGAGTTAAAGGCCAGCCTGAACTGCATAATGAGACCCTGTCTCAAAAAATAGGGCTGGGGATTTAGCTCAGTGGCTTAAGCATCTGCCTAGCAGGGGCGAGGTTGTGAATTCGATCCCAGGTACCGCCCCCCCCCCCCCGCAAAAAATCAGGTGACGGCCACTCTCTAGGACTGGGATATCAGGCAGTTGTCTCCAATGACAAATGCAGATGGGAAAATGGTGAGGTGAGAGTTTCCTTAGGGCTCAAAACTGGTGGGCTCTACACTGGACTAGCAACGAATTATCAACAATTAACAAGAACAAATAAGGCTTGACCAAAACAAGTCTAACTATTCAACTAAAATCTCAGCACCAACAATGTGAGGGCTTCAGGAAGTTGCTAAACCTCACAACCTTAACCTTTATGGCCCTTACCAGAGTAGCAACAGGAGCAGTGGAAAATCAGGAGGGTCAGGGTACTAGGAGGGGTCACATAAAAAATAGTTGTGCACAGAACCCATGCGTGGACAAGGGGGCCAAAGGACCCAGAGGATGTTGAAAGACAAGGAGGGGCAAGAAGGCCTGTGGGTCGGTATGGTGTAAGAAGGGGGTTTCGCAGATATGGATGACAGGATTGGTTAATAAAGTAGTACACACACACACACACACACACACTCGTTTTCATCTAAGGGTTTTAAACATCTATAGACTTTCAATTTGATTTTAAATTCCTCTTCTTAAAAAAATTTAAAAGGGACATCTCTTGACATAAGCTCTGAAATGCTTAAAATGTTCCTTGTAAAATTTATAGCCCATTTGAGTGGATGTTTTTTAATATTTTCAATTACAGATTTATGGCAGAATTTTTCATAGGCTTGACTTATCTGTTTAATATTACAATGACTCTTGTAGGGAGCCATCTGTTATATGATCAGGCATGGAAATTCTTTGCAGGGCTTCACATCAGCACTTGCTCCAATGTTTGTCATGCCTCAAATATCCTCAGGCACTTGTGTTTCCATTTAAAGGAGTAAGGTGAAGGACTTAGAGGCAGGACACGATGTCTCCCTGATTATTCAGTGGCTGTTACTGAAAACACTGTGTTCAGCATATGGTTTGCTAAATTGTCTTTTCCCTGAACTACCCTCAATGCTTTCTTTCACAACAACATAACAATACCCTGAGAAAAATGACGTTTTGTTAATCTGACTCTCCTCTCAGAATATACTTTGCTCATTGCATTAATCAACTTTTTTCTTCAACACTGTTGTATCTTTTAAAAAAAAATAGCATACTTCACTGCACTTTTCCCCTGAGTACTATTCCCCTGTACATTATTACATTTGAGCTAAGTTTGTTTTACCGAATAGGTTTAGTTTTCATTGTGGCTGGAAGCTGCCTGGAAAGGTATGGTGGGAAAGATTTGGAGGTTGTGCTCATGCTAATGAGTGCTCTAATTGATTACTTATATCTGTGATGGGTATAGACTAGAGACTATGGCTCATGTGTGCCATTTATTTGCCATCTCCTGAAGGTTTATTTGCCTAAACCTTTTCCTTTTTCTCTCCCACCTTCTCTTTGTTCCTTGCTCGTTAATAAGCACTGTAAAGTGGCTGACCTTGAGGTAAGTATACGGTGTAAAGTTAACTCCCCTGTCTGGAAAATAAACTTGAACCTGACCTCACAATAATATCAGCAATAATAATAGCAGCTACATTGCTTGAATGTGCGTGATGTTATGAGCACTACTACAGATAATTTGTAAATACTTCTCAATTTCATTTACTCCCCATAACATTCCATAACCTTGATATAATTCACCCAGGTTTAGAGAGAAGACTTAGATTCAAGGAGGTTATGTACCTTAACTGAGTTCATTTCTTTGCTCCAAGCATCCTCATAAATTCCTCCTGCTTCAGACTGCTAGAATCACCACTGCCTTTCATACCTACTCAGCCATTTCCCTCCTTACATCACACCGTAGTGCAGTCTCCCTCTATTCATATCTCCCCTGTCAAGAAGACTACTGATAATCAGACAGGAATGCCACCCTACCTCAGCTAGGTTGGTTACCCTGAATTCTTGAACTGTTTTCCTTGGTTATGACACATTACCCCTTAGGAACTATTTTGGATAGTGCAGCCAAACTACTTATCTCTTCAATGTTTTTAAAAATCTTTTTTTCATGGTTTGGTGAATTCTGCCTTTTTGATTTAATTTATTACACACTGAAGCTAAGTAGTAAATCCAGAACACTTAAGTGGGTAATTTTTCAATAGTTGGTAAACGTAAATAATGGATGCCATCTATGTAATGCTCCTTCTATGAAAATTAGTTCCAATCTTAGAAGTGATAATATGGTGAAATGAAGTTATGGTCATATCCCTCTGTATAAGAGTGAAAAGACAATAGTAATTTTTAAGGGTGGCTGTGTGCAGTTCCTTGCATCACTGGGGACCTGTGTGAGGTGGGCAGCAGAGGAGTGTTTGGGCCAGAGAGAAAGTGATCCAGGACAGGTGGCTGGAGGGGCCCAGAGAAGCAGGTGGAGCGGGTGGCATCGCACTGTGTAGCCAGGTGGGCTCCAAGGTGCTAGGTGTGAGCTGGCCTGGGAAGGAAGAAAGCTGGGGTAAAGTACCATGGGTGGGGGGAAGCAGCACAGGGGTGGAGCCCTGGGGAGGGGATTGGGGGGGGGCAGGAGTCAGCCCAGGGGTCCCTTTTCTCTAGTCTTGGCCTCCTTGGGCCCCCAGTGTTGCACCGAGATGGCTACCAGATGTGGTGGGACAGTGGCCACTCCAGTTTGAGCAGGTGTGCCCATTGTGGACAGGCCATTACTTCCGGTCAGTGGCAGGAGGGCAGATAATGGGCTCTGAGGGCCAACATGGTGCTATTGATCATTGGTTTAAGAATTCTAGATTACCAGTACCACTGGTACAGGTGTGAGTCAGTTAGCAGCAGCCTCCAGCTAATTTGTCTGATGATATGTAGGCCTGATTACATCTTCCACTTATACCTTCTTAGCAGCCAATAATTATTTACTTCCTCATGAAAAAAATAATAAGCAAAAATTGGAAGAGGAAATGCCTTTATGGTTTGGAAACAAAACCGGATGAACAGTGCTGTTGCTTATATACAAATCAAATAACAGGAAAGGACAAAATCAGCCTAAGTTAATACTCTGGATTCTGTTCATTGTATCTGTTCTCAAGGCTGTTCGTGCTATTTTGCCTAAGCAAAGCTTTTGTTTGCCTTGTTAAGATTTACATTGCCTTGAGATGTTTAGCACACGAAAGGTTTTAGCAAACTTGTCTCTCTGAAGGGAAAATTGAGAAGTGAGAAATTCAAATGCTTACAAAATATAAAGATATTTGCTTTTACTAAAATCCAGTTGGAGTCTAATATAGGTTCACTCTTTTGCTCAACAATTGCCTGGACAGAAGAAATGCAAATCATCTTCTCATACCCTGACTCGTCCACTCACTAAGGACAGACATTAGCAGATGCTTGAGTTATAAGGTTAGATTATCACTACCATTACCACAGAGTCCAGTGCGCCTCACTCTAATTTTGTGTGTGTTCACATGTGTGTGTGTATAAAGAAGGAAATTCATGCAGAGGTTTCCATCAGTGTCTTCCTCTCTTTTCCCCAGGATAAGACAATATAGGGTTCGGCTATCACCTTAGTAGCGACTTTCCATTTTAGTGTCAGAACAGCTTTGACTGAAGTCCCCCAGCTCTTAGCAAAAGGCTGGCATCTTTTCTTAATTTCTCCATTTAACATAGTTCTAAAGCCTTTCCTCCTTCTTGTGCTCCCATTTCCAAGAATAAATAATTCTCCTTCTCAGTCTAAATTGGATGTTTCAGACTTTTTAAAACTTTTCTGTGTTTATGTCATCCACTTGAACTCTTAGGCATTGTAGTCTGACTAGCATGTTTAGATTTACCTAACACTTGCTTTTCCTTCTTCCTCTGCCAATCGACTCATTTCCCACTTATCACTAAGCGTGTTCAGGTACTTTCATGCTGTTTGCTCGCATTCTTTTTCTATGTCCTACAAAATCAGAGTGTTAAAACAACATTTCTCATCTCTCTTACCCCTCAGACTGTGTCATACTTTTTGGGAGATATTAGTGAAATTCCCAGTTGCTGTCACGTGAAGTCAAATTCTCTGCTAAATGTTCCCTGTTACCACCTGCTAACTCCCAATGTAGTCCCAAGTCCCCCTGCTAATCTTTGTTTCCTTTAAATCCCACAACCAGACTATTTCACTGCACAAGAAAGGGGCTCTCATTCCACAACCCCACCACCACCACCAAATTGCTTAGACCTCTCCTGGAATGCGTTCTTGCTTATTTGCCAACTGGAATGATTTAACAAGGATTTAACGTGAGTGGGGTCTCATTCCTTCCATGTTCTTCAAAGTACTACTTACAGTTAAAACATTTTTGAATTAGGTTAGTGCCAGCCACTGCTCAAAGATAGACTTAAAATCCTTTTAGCCTATTTTTAACTCTAATTCTTTTCCATTAAAACTTTTGTATAATATGTTAGTACACTTAGTACATTTTCTTGACTTAGGAACTAATTATGAATGTTAGAAATCAATTTTGGGTTATGCTGCTAGGCCGGGGCTGTGTTGCTATTTGACTTTCTACAGTACATTAAGGAACATGGGCAGTGTCTCTGTCTCAGGAGATGGAAGGAACACTGCGATCCTAGAGTGAAGGAGAATCTGTAAGTTTTTTCTATCTGCTAAATCATGCACCTCAAAGAAGCAAAAAATAACCCTTACTTTTCCTAGTTCACAAAGGAATGTAAGCCTTTAAATTATAGAGCAAACTATTGGTTCAGTCTCTATTTTCTACTTCTTGCTTGCACCACACAACTGAAATCAGAATTATCTCATAGCTTACAATTCAGTTTGTACTGTAATCAGCTTGATAGCTCTCTTTGCTAATGTTGAAAAAATGTCTCTCAACCCATCTTTAGTAATTTTTCTCATGGAAGTCGGGCCAAGAGAAATGATATCAGCAGTGAATACTATTTTTTAGCAGCCTTAGGAAATGTTTAATGACCCCAGTTCTACTGAAAAGAACTGTTTGTGGGTAAAGCATTTCCCTATTGGTTATTTTCAGCTAATCTCATTAAGCATTATATGAACATTTATCAATAGATTTTTTTCTCTGTCTTTTAAAAATTTCTTTAGTTCTATTTTCAGAAACATTTTTTAGATAGCAAGGTACCTTTTGGTTTCAAAATAAGTCACTTTCTGAGAATAAAATTAGAGTCGATGTAGGATAATATTTCAAAGCACATAATCTTGTTCATACTATATTCCAGCAAAAATATTTTAAATCAGCATGTATGAAGAAATCTCATTTTCTTCATCTATCTGTTATCTATTTATCCATCTATCTTTTAGAGGAATACACACATATTTAGAGAAAGCTATCTAAAATAATACACTAAAATCTTAACAGGAAGTAGAATTATAATGGCTGATTTTCATATTTTTTTCCAACTACTTTTTATCTACTTTTTTCCAGAGAGGATGTATTTCTTGTATTAAAAACATTTTAAAGTAAATAGTATTTTTATCATCCTGTATCACATTCTATGGATTGTATCTAGCAAAAAGATATTAGGATTCTTTTGTCATTAATGACTGAATAACCAAGATTGTCCTTAATAACCTCCATCCTTTCTTTTTTTAAATTTTAACTGATAACTTACCAGGGTCAATAACAAAAACTGGTTAACAGAAGGACAAGAGAGTTGTTTCGCTTTCCAGAAAATGATTTCAGAACATAGAGCTCTCTGCCAGCTGTCTGTTCTAGCAAGCGGTAGAAAGATGGCGTCCTGTCCCTGACATGGAAAAGGTACATCAGGAATAGAAAGGATTTAGAAGCGTATTCCCTCATCATTCTGGAGTCCCTGCCTCATAAATCTGAAAAGAAGTAGACATTATTGACTTCACTTTATGTTTGTACTCTTCTAAATCTGTTTTATGATGGGAATAACTAATACCTCCATTCTGTGTGTACAGAAACTATGGCACAGAGAGGATTGCCAAACACCTCAGCCAGCAAAAAGTGAATCTGGGGTTTGAGTCAGGCAATGTGGCTCTAGGCTGGCCTCTTATATATTCCTGCTGAATGATCCAGTTGCTATTTATACCTCTCTACTGATAAGAAATGTCCTACCTCTGGTGATAACTAATTCCACCCTGAGACTCTCTGTCCTACCTAGAGATGTGTCAAGACATGTGTGTGGCCAGGCCATAGAAAAAGTAGAGGGATAGCTCTGTTTAGATCCTTCCTTTTCCAAAGCAAATCCTGGCTAGAAGACTTGGGTGAAGATATAGAGATCCCTTTTATCTGCAGGGAGTACATTCCACAACCCCAGCAAATGCCTAAAATTGCAGATGGTAACAAATCTTGCATATACTGTTTTCCTATATACACATATATCCATGATAATATGTAATTTATAAAGCAAGAATAGGGAGAGATTGGTTAATAAGAAAATAGAACAATTACAGGCATGCATTATAACAAAAGTTTTTTGTGAGTGTGATTGATCTCTCCATTTCTCCTCCTTCCTTCTCTCTGGTTTCCTCTCTATATCTTACTCTACTGCACTTATTTCTCTTTTTTTGTTGATCAGGGTAACTGAACCATAAATAGTGAACCCATGGATAAGAGGAGACTACTGTGGTTAATTTGGAGGTGATCCTGGGAAGCAGGAGTGAGAGAGAAGACAAAGTAAGACAAAGAAGAGAGAGAGAGAGAGAGAGAGAGAGAGAAAGCAATAAAGAGAACATTAAGTCTCTTAAGGGCAAAGGAAGGTTGACCTTCCCCAGGATCTTCCTAGCAGTCATGAAGAATCAGCCCCTCTCAGGGAAGGGGAGCTTGGTCTTTACTAATGGCCACTTCTTGTTTTCAGTGGGAGTGACACTTCCCCAGTCCAGTACTTCTGGTTGCTCTACAACCAGGTGCCACAGAAACCCACAGTAGAGACAAAGAAAAGCTCAGAGCTTTGGCTGGGTGATTGTCAGTGTGTATGAAAGTTGTTCACAGAACTCCAGAACTCAAGGTGGGCCAAGAGCTACGGGGTAGGCCCCCAACAGTGCCTCTCTCGGTGGCTCTTCAGTGTTAGCGGAGATTTTTTCCGTGTGTTCTGTGAGGAAAGACTAAAGCGTAGTCAGAGTATCTCATAGTGTGGTTTCAGGTTTCAAGATTAGTCAGAGAATCTCACTTGGGAGCTTTTTAGAAATGCCTGTTTTCATGCTCTATTCAAATCTTTTAAGTCAGAAACTTAAACGGCACTGTCCAGCAATCTGTGTTTCAGAAGCCTTCAAAGTGATTCTGATGTACATTAAAACCCTGGGGTATTAAAGGTGGACAGGATCCCATCTCTAAGTTAATTTATCTTCTGAGGAAGACTGAGCCCCAGAACATTCCAGCATCAAATATCTAGAATCCGTATTTTCCCACATAGTTTTGTGTATTAATTAGGAGAAATGCTAAGTTGCTATTTCAAAAAGAATTCAAAAGACCGTGAGTTAAGAGAGCTAATTTTTCTCTCAGGTAACACTTCAGACAGTATAGGCTGGCTCCACGACATCCTACAGGGACCCCTGGCCTTTCCATCTCCAGCCTCTGCTACCTCCTTGGGTGGTGTCTTCATCTGGGTCGCAAAACCTAGGCTACCATTTTATCCAAATGTTGACCACAGGATGCGGGACAGGGACAATACCCAAAACCAGAAGCTCATCTTAATTTGCAAGTGATACAATATTTGAACACATCAGACTTCTAATATTCCGTTATTTCAGACTTGGTCATGTAACCATGTGTAACTTCAGGGAGGCTGAGAAACACAGTCTCCGGCTTGGGATCTTTGTTCTAGAGGCAGTTAGTAGATTGTCTGCACAAGTGTTACTGTTCAGACCTTCCTAACACTGCAATGTTACTACTATTATATTTGGTCTGATTTTGTATTTACTTGTATCCTGCCTTGTTGCAGTAATGTATTAAGGCATCTTTTACAAAGGAATTAGATCTTGGTCAAATGGTTTAGTAACACATACACAGTATCATGAAAGGAGGAAATACAAGACAGTAGTATTTAAAAACAAACATAAGCTCAGGTGTAAGAGACCAGATACCTGCCATCCAGTAAAGTGTAAGTTATTGTGGGAATGAAACAGAGCATCAAAGTGACTACATGTTATATGGGAAAGAAAGGTGAAAATAAAAGATGAATTCAAAGGAAGGTAATAATAGAAATTGAGTCTTTCTAACTGAATTTCCCTGGCTTGGCAGGGTCAAAGAATGAATATATCTATCCTTTATCTCTGGGTTCCAAATATGTCCAGCCAAGTCCCTTGTCCTGTAGATTATTTCCAAGTTTTGGTTTCCAAGGGACTGACATTGGATGGTAATGATCCATAATTCCCGGAAAGATCTGCAAGAAACTCCAACAATGCTTGGACAGGAAACACTAATGGACTACAAGTCCAAATGGGAGAAGTTCATCTTATCGTACTGGCAAAAAGCAAGTAAAAATCTGGGTAGAAATGGAGCAGAATACAACAAGGTAGAAAGTAAAATGAGATGGGTGATTTCTGAGAACAAAGATGAATGGTCACATTTTCATGTGAATGGACAAATTCTGCAGGTGACTTGGAATATCAGAAAGAATCATGGAGGCGGTGGGAAAGGAAGTACTGAAACTATGTTTTTCTCAATAGTGCAACTCTCAAAGCCAAAAGCAGAGAACCATATCACTATTATTTCTCGAGTAATGTGTCACCTCAACACAGTCTCTGGGCACAGATTTAAAATAACAATTTAGAATAGATCATAACTAGAAAGCTAATTAACTGAAGCAATGCACAATAAAAGACATAGGCCTTGAATTGTGCCCCTGAAGCCAGCTGACTTGTCCTTTTGTATTTTTTCTTCTAGGAGGAGGGACTATAAATTATATCTAAATATATCACAGTAAACCTAACAAATAAGCATGAGCACAATTAAGCCACTCTACATAAAGCAAAAAGCTTCACCAATGTCAGCGAGCAGCAGTGTTCTTTTAAATTTAAAGCTTCTATAAAACCTAAAAGGAAACACCAATCAACAACCCTTTATCCTTTTAATGAAGGCCAGCAGCTCTCATATTTTTATCTCTCTTTGCTTAACAGTATGCAGAAATAGCCTCCGAGTATGTTGTTTTCCCTCTGCCCACCACAGAATTAGCAGAAAAATCAGACATCCAAAACTATTACTCTCTATCCCTTCTTTTTTAACAGATGAGAAGTGTTTAACTTTATTTAGATACACTCACCTGCAAGTATAACGTGCTCAGTTTCAGATATGCCAAAGAAATAGACCTTTGTAGATATTTTAAAGGTCTTGGCACACTTTAAGTTTACTATGCACAACTTTATTCTTGGCAAAACAGCAAGTCTCATGGAGCTTGTCTTTTTTATCCTGCTTTTCTTTCCATGTTCTGAGCCTTTTTGTCCTTTTACCTTCTACGCAGATTCTGAATATTTTCTAATCTGTGATCTAGGTGCCTAGACTCTGGACTCACACCACCTGAGGTCTCCTTGAGGTTACTTAATTCTCTGAATTCCAGTTTCTTCTTCTGTAGAATTAGAACAAATGTAATAGATAGGTTGTGAAGATTGAGTGAGCTAATATCGTAAAGCTCTTTAGAACAGTCCTTGATACATAGAAAGTACTCAGTGTGAGACATATTTTTTCATTATTACTTCTAATTGCTCAGTAGGACACAATGATACCCCAAAATTGCCTGAACTGTGATAATAGTGTCTGTCTGTCTCAACTTTCCTTACATCCCTTCCTCAACCACTGCCAGGGACAACAGGATAAGCATAGTTTGAAACAGCATTTTTCAAATGTGAACATTCCTGTGAGTCATGCAGGGACCTTGTTAAAATACAGGTTTGGACTCCCAATGCCTAGAGCACAGCTTGAGATTATGGTACGAATGCTGCTCCGCTGGCCATACTGAATAGCAAGAGGTTGGTGACCCCTAAATCTAGGTTCTAAGTTACTTGAGGGTTTTCGGACCTTACCCAAGTTTCTTAATTTCTGCCAGTGTATTTAATTAACCCATTGGGTACCTTACTGGATCAATGTAAAGACAGAACGAATTAATGGATATAAAATGTTCAACAAAATTTGCCTGGCAGATAGCAGTAAACTTTTAGCAATCGTAGCTACTGTTAGGAACAGGTTCATAAACATTAGTCCCCAAGGGAATTTGTGTTTTAAAAGAGAGCAGACTGAACTGAATTCACCTGCTTTAATTAATAGTTGTAATATCAAGTAAGGAAGCTCAAGGTACTCTTGGCCAACAGTATTATTGCAACCAGCTTCCAGGCAAAAGGGAAAAGTATATAAGGTTAACTCAAACTCCTAAACAAAATTTTAGGTCTTCTACCGACCTAACACAGTTCCATTCAAAACTTCAACAATGACTTACGCTTTTGGTTGAAATAAAGTAACATAGACAAATGTTTCCTACCTGAAATATTCAAACACCCAAAACAAGAAAATAAAAATGGAAAATAAAGAAAAATTATACAAAACTGTAGTTTTAAAGGCACTATACTCAGGTAATGAAAGGCAGTGATTTTTAAGAGAAGGGGACAGTAAGGGGAGACTTTAAATTTCGCAGGTTACCGATTCCCTTGGGAGAATTTCCAGACCACAGCGCAGGAAGCAACAATTCTTGTGGAGTCTTGTGGAGTCTTTCTTTGACCCGAGGAGGCAAAGCTAAGAACACGAGGTGTCCTTGGTAGCTAGATTTTGCAAAACAGTACAAGAGAGGGAAAAAAATCTCTGGAAACTTGTAGCCAGTCCTGTCGGAGACTCAGTGGAGAACTGATTGGTGCCTGCCTGTAAGGAACGCACCTGAGGCTGAGAAAAGAGCTAAATGAGAGAACTGAGGGCACAGGGCTGGCTCCCAGAGGGTAAGGCAGAGCGACTTTTTCCACAAGGCACACTGGAAAGCCAGTTTGTGAGGTATGGGGTACACTGTGCAGAAGCTCTTGCCTCAGCAACGGCCAATAACTATCCCTCAAGTAAAATACTGCTTTAGTCTCACGTAATAAATCCCTCTCTGGTACTGGGGGTTAAGCCCTGTGAATATTATGCTATATCCCCAGCCCTTCATAAATTTTATTTTGAGACAGGGTCGTACTAAGTTGTCTAGGCTGTTTCAAACCTATAATCCGCCTGCCTCAGCCTGCTAAATAGTTGGGTTAACAGGTTGAATACCTCTATATCTGACGCCACCTAATAAATCTTTCAAATCAAGACCCAGTCAAGCCATTTCCAAAATAATTTTACTGTATTATAGAATAAAAATATTCAGAATCATCAAGGGAAGAAATCAAATTCTGGCGCAGAATCAAGCGTTATGAGTGATACCAAAAGGCAAGAAAATATAGCACATAATAAAGAATGAGAATTGATTCAGAAATGACATAAATATTAGAATTAATGAAAAAACAGCTATTTTAACTGTACACTACATAATTAAAGCTTTAACCACAGACATGAGAGACGTAAAAAGACCTGCTTGGTAGGCTTAGTAGCAAATTAAACATTGAAAAAGAAAAGATTAGCAAAAATAGAGTTTTAGAAATAAAAATATTTATATTAAATACAAATAAGAAAATTATTTTTAAAAATGAACAGAGTTTCAATAAGCTATGGGATATTTTCAAGTAGATAGATGTTTGTATAGTAAGAGTTCATTTCTGTCTAAAAGAATGGAGTCTACCAGAAATTGTAAACATATGACTAAGTGAGTTTTTCCACTATTTAAATCCCTTCAAAAGATAATTGACTGCATAAACAAAATAATAACTATGTTGTAAAGTTTGAAACATATACATAAATAAAAACATGACAATATAAGTCAGCAAAGAAGAAAAAGAAGTGCTATATTATTATAATGTTTCTATATGTAAAGTGTATAGCATTGCTAAGACACATTATACATAATAGATACATACTCTAAAACCTAAAGCAGTCACGAAGTACCATTATAGCTAATAAGTCCATAAGGGAGATTGAATGAAATCTTTAAAAAATTCAGTTACTCCAAAACAAGACACAAAATGAGGGAGGGAAGAATAGCAAGAGATGAAATAAATAAAAAACAAATAGCATGATGATAGACATAAGCTTAAACATACTCATAATTATATATGTAAATGTAAATGGCCTAATAGTATAAACAAAAGGTAAAGATTATTATGTTGGATAAGAATCAGGTTACTACCATAAATCAAAGCAGAATCAGAAGATATTTTTGAAATAATTGAAAATTAAAATATGCCCTTACAAAATACGTAAATTGGAGAAACATGACATTAAATATCTATATTCTAGCGAAAAAAGGCATCAAATCAATGACCTAAGCTTCTTCCTTAAAACGAAAAGAGAAAATTAAACCCAAATAAATTAGAAGGAAATAACAAAAAGATAGTAACCAATGACACAGAAAAGGAGAAAAACAATGGAGAAAATCCATGAAATAAAAAATTAGTTCTTTGGAAAAAATCAATAAAATCAACAGACATTTAGCCAGGCCAACAGGAGAGAAAAAGGGTAAGGGGTAAAGGAAAGAGAGAGGGGAAGAGAGAAAAAGGGAAGGAAGGAGACTGGGAAGAAGAGAGAGAGGAGGAGGAAGAGAGGAAAAAGAAGGACAGAGGAAGAGAGAGAGAGAGAGAGAATGATCAAAGGTCAGGGGGGCACATCACTACCAGAAATAAAATGATGTACATCACAATGTGTCTCATGTTATGATTAAAGTACATTTTAAAAATAAGAAAGGAATATTATAAACAACCTCATGCTAAGAAATTTGACAATTTAGATACAATGGATATATTCTTTAAAAGATATACTATCAAATACAAGAAAAATAGATAGCCAGAATTTCTCTGTTGATCCGGCCTGCAGATCAGTCCGTGGGTTTCGCCTGGAGGAGAGACGGGATGGGGGATGGGGGCAGGGCAAGAGGAGAGAGAAAGGAAGACAAGACGAGTATCCGATCAAGTCTTCATTTATTGTGGGGATGTTCAAGGTTTATATAGAAACGGGAGTGGAAGCTGTCATCGTATGGGGGCATGGACAGGCCGTCATTTCCTGGCGGGACAGGGGAGGATCATGGGAAATGTAGGCTGAGGCACCGGATGCCCACAGGCCAGAAAGGCGGGGCGGCAGCTGTGAAGCTTTGATGCTCTCTACACTCTGTATCAATTATAAAACTTGAATTATAAAGACCTTCCCACAGAGAGAACTTTAGGAACAAATAGGTTTAATGATGAATTTTTCTGACCACTCCTTCCACAGAAAGAAGGAATAATCTGCAACCCATATCATGAAGTGAACATCACCTTGATATCAAAACCAAAGACATTGTTAAGAAAACAAAACTAACTCATATCATGAAGTGAACATCACTTTGTTATCAAAATCAAAGACATTATTAAAAAACAAAACTACTGATCAATATCCATCATGATTATGAATGTGAAAAAATATAAAGAATGGCTTTGCAAATCCAATCCAACAATAAGGAAAAAATAAAATGTGTCATGACCAAATGAGATTTATCCCGGGAGTACAGAATTGGTTTAACAGGTAAAAACCAGTAACTGAAATTCATCATATTTGTAAACAAAAAAATGAAAAAGTATATATTCATCTCAGTGAATGCAGAAAAGCATCTGAAAAATTACACATCCATTTTGTTAAAAAATAACCTCTCAGCAAAATAAGAATAGAGGGAACTGCCTCAGCTAAAGACAGTGAAAAATCAACAGCCTGTATCATACTTGCATTCCCTCCCCCTAATATTTAAGATTATGATATATGCATCTGCTCTCATCTTTTCTTCTCAGTACTGTACTGGTGGTTCTAAGCAATGCAATAGGGCATTAAAAAGAAACTTGGGACATCTGATTGGCAAGGAAGACATAAGAATTTTTATTTATAGCACATATGACAGTCTGTACAGAAAATTCTGGGATGCCATAAAAAAATTACTAAAACTACCAAGTGAGTTTATCACAGCAGTAAGATACCTGACAAATACAATCTATTGCATTTCTACACATTAGCAATAAATAATCAGAAATGGACATTTAAGAACAATACAATTCACAATAGCATCAGCAAATACATAATACTTAGGGATAAATCTAAAAATATATATGCAAGACCTGCACATTGAAACTACTGAGTTTTATTGAAATAGCAAGGAAGACCTAAATGATTATCAATGGGTTAGGACTTAATATTGTTAAGGTATTCTCTGTCAACTCTTTTGCAGATTTAATACAATTCCTATCAAAATCCCAACATGCTTTTTTTT